>JAJOOE010000268.1:0-65953 GCA_036250405.1 Solanum raphanifolium
GTCGTAACAATGTTTGAAAAGCTCTCATGTTTAGTTAGTATGTTCAGAAATCTGAAGGGTTTGTGGGGTCCACTATCTGCACTGTAGTGCTTAATAAGAATCGACGAGTGATCAGAAAAATTATTCTTCTTGAATTGAGCTATTAGAGTTCCGTGTTATATATAATCCAAGAATCATTACAAAGAGCCCTGTCAACTACTCCATATGTTACAATTTGTCCAAGTATACCTTTTTCCAATATATTTCATATCTTTAAGATTTAATACATTTATTACTTGTTGAAAGTCTTTTGATTCATATTCAGTGACATGTTGGCCCCTAATTCATTCCAAATCTAGCAGGGAAGAATAGAAATGTCCACAAATACACCAAGGTTAAGTGATGATAGAACCTATTCTAAGTAATTCATGCCATAAGTTTCTCCTTTCGTCTCTACAATTTTTGGCAAAGATCACTATTAGCAGACAATAAAAATTGGAACACTTACTTGCTACCTTTATATGCGTAAAATGATCATTCACTTCTTCCATCAGAATAGTCATTTCACCAGGCACCATAAAATCCATATTCAGGGCAACTGAACATGACTGCATCTCTACTGTTTTGGTTTTGGAATTTCACTAAGTAGCAGCCTGCATTATGGTAATGTAACTCAGGTACCTAAACAAAGTTGTAGTACCCATCAATATAATTGTTCATGTAAGAGAAAGTAGGTGCTTCACAACGTATACATCACTAGAGCATTATTTCATACATTGGTCTGTTTCGCTATTTCTGGTGCCTTTAATACAATTACTGGTCGTCCATCAATTATCTTCGGTGGGTTATAGGTTAAAGGAATATCAATGGTGGAAGTACAGTTCAACATGAACAGGTTGTTCCAAACTTTTTCCCATCTGTATATTTCTTATTGAACTCATTGTATTTTGTTTCTCCCTGACTCTCATTCCACCTTAAGGTTTGAATAAGGAACCTATATGGTTTCAATAGACCATTTCAGAAAGATGTTCTTGTATTAGTTCAAATGTATATTTCATTGTTTACTTCATCAATTAGAGTATTCTAGTCCTTTAATAAGATAAGTTTATTTCTTGTTGTCCATTTATTCTATTACAGAATAAATTTGAGTACTTTCATAGCACCTTTTGCAACTTGATAGCTTTGTTATACCATGTTAAAGCTATTTACTTTATTCTTTTTCAGAATACATTTACAAATATAATTAAGGATAATGGAGAGAAATCACTAACCACAAATGGAGAAGATGACGGAGAAAAAACTAGTGAAGATGATGTAAATTTATTGAAAATGGTTTTGGAGGAGCAATTACTGAAAACTTGGATAAAAACAATTGGTGGAACTAAACAAGGAAAAATATATGGGCTTGGTTCTATAAATTGTTTGCTGGCAGATTCTTTGAATTCCAATTGTGCCTCTTCCACTACTTAGAGTCTTTCAAATATTCCTACTCAACAAATATTTGAAACACCTGAATTTCAACAACTTCTTGACCGCATGTTGGAGCAACAGATGAAGAATATCCAAGAGCATGTGCAAATGGAAATTCAGGAAAATATGGAAGATCAAGTAACTATTGCGGTTCGTGCAGCTGTGGCTCAGACGCTTGGTTTTACTCCTCAACCACCACCAGATGGATCTAGTTCTACCCCAAATCCTTAGATAACTTATGTTACTATTTTTATGTTTTAAGACATGTTTTAGCTAGTAAACATGTACTTCACTATTCAAGGATTGATGATATTTTAAAAAATTAATTAGATTGGGCTTATTTTGAAAAATTGATTATATTTGACTAAGTTTTTCTTCTTGTGTCAAATATAGAAAATTGTATTTGTATTTCGTCATACAATTTCTAGCCAAATTTATCTAGAAAGTGTCCCTAGCTATTTTTAGCTAGTCATTTAGCAAATAAAATATTCCAAGTAAAAATTGAAAAATAGCTAGAGAATTTGTAAGTTTAGATAGGGTAATTCATTGCTAAGTCTTAGTAAAGTCAACATTGACCAAAAAAAATTTTCTATGTATTTAGCTAGTATACATCGTAGCATAATGTTTGCCACAGAAAGAGCCTAGCAGAGATATCTTAGGTAAATTAACTAGGAACGACAATCTGCTAGCTAAAAATTAGCTAAGGGCTTATTAGCTTTGAAAGTCTGCTAAGTTCATTTTCCTTGCTAAATTTACATTAGCTAGGGATTTTTCACTTTAGCTAGAATTTACGCCTGTAGCTAAACGACTATTTTCTTGTAGTGAATGTTGGTGGCCCTGTTAAGTACAACAATGTAATGTGAATGAACTACTCTATGGGAATGGAGGCTAAGCACCGAGTGGATATAGTAAGATGGTGACTCTCCCAATGTTAGGTTAGATTCCAATGAACATCTTTCTTATCCCATTACTATGTGCCCACATAGGTAAAACACACTTAGTTCTACCTTAGGCAAGTGGAATACCTTCCTTCGGTGTAGGGTTATATGACACCAGATTCCATGATTTAGCTCTCATGGTCTATGTCGGTTAATGCCTATTCCCATCATGTGAGATGTGCATTATGGTTTCTTGAGAAGTTCTATGAAATGTGGGTGGTAGTATGGGATGCCATCCAAGCATTTCCCGAGTAGGCTATTGTATGAATGTGTCCTAAATGAAGTTATTGAACAATGTTGACTCTTAAATGCTTAATGTGATGATGCATGTTATACTTGGATTATATTATGAGTTAATTTCCCTTGTCATGACTTATGAAATGTTATGTCTCTTATGTATGGATATTATGCAAAAAGGGGAAAAGGAATAAATGGTAAGTTCACTTTTGGTGATCTTAAGGTGGTACTTTAGCGTGGATGGTGGTATGGGAAACTATCCATACATTGCACAAATTATAGCTTGAGGGTTACTTGAGGTGAAGGCTAAATGTGAAGGTAAAGGGTTACATGTTGATTATGTTCTAATGTGGTTGAACGACTTGTATGTTGGTTATGTTTGAATATTATGCCTTTTATACTTAAGTTCATGAAGTTTTATCAAAATGACATAAAAGCATGACTTTCAAATAAAACGTCCGTTTTAAGCATATTTTTGCATGGCCATCATACTTAGTACTTAATTGTGTTGACATATATTTCTTCATATTTTAGTACAAGTGTAGGTTCCGGCAAGTGAGTTGCTCTCCCTAGTTCAAGGACTTGGATTTGAGATACTCCAAGACTTAGTGGTATGTCCTCATAGATCGAGGACAAGTACTTGATGTTACATTTATTTCATGTAATAGAAAATTCAAGTCTTTAAGATTGTAAAGGGCCGTGACCCTATTTTAGTTTTGAATACATTGATTAGATGGCCATGTGAGACTTTAGACTTGCGCTCTATTTCAAGTATTTTTAAATGAATTTTGGATTGTTTGGATTTACATAAGTTTTTAAATTATGCACTATTTCTATGTATCGAGTGTTATGAATGCTAAGAGGCTTGTACGAGACCCCTTCGGGGTCAAGTACGCTGTGTTGCTTGTGGGGTGTAGAGTCAGGTCGTGACAAACTTGGTATCAGAGCATAAGATTTTGGAAATGGGTTTTAGGATTGATGTCTCACAAGCAACGTCTAGTAGAGTCTTGTTCATAAGTGTTAGTCGCGACACATCTATGAGTGAGAGGCTATAGGACATTAGGGAGATACACTTCTTTCATTATTCTTGAAGTCGTACGTTAGAGGTTAGCTCTATAAGTGTCCTTTTCCTAACTCTTCTGGTGTGTTTATAGGATATGAATACAAGGGATAACCCAAGAAGGATGGAAGAGGAGATTGTGAATGAGAAAGTTCCTCCCCAAGGGCTTCAAGGTGACCAAGTTCCTCTAGGCAATCAAGAAAATCAAGTTCTGGTGGATCCCCCGGCTATGACCAATGAGGAAGTTAGGTCGGCTCTGTTGATGATGGCTCAAGCCGTAACTTCTCAAGCTCAAGCCATGACGGCTCAAGCAAATAAGGGTGTGGAGGCTAATGTGAACACCAATGTGAGTACTATCGCTTCTAGGTTGAGAGACTTTGCGAGGATGAATCCTCCGGTATTTCTAGGATCTAAGGTGGGAGAGGATCCCCAAGAGTTTTTGGATAAGGTGTATAAGGTAGTCAATGCCATGGGTGTGACTTCTATTGAAAAAGCGGAGCTTGCCGCCTATCAATTGAAGAATGTTACCCAAATTTGGTTTACTCAATGGAAGGCCAATAGGCTAGTTGGAGCGGGTCCCATAGAATGGGAGTTGTTTAAGGAAGCATTCCTTGGTAGGTACTTTCCCCATGAGAAGAGGGAGGTTAAGGTAGAGGAGTTTATCAACCTTAGGCAAGTTAACATGAATGTTCAAGAGTTCTCTTTGAAATTTACCCAATTGTCTAAGTATCCCCCAATTTGGTGTCTAACCCTAGAGATGAGATGAGTAGGTTTTTTATGGGGATATCCGACCTAGCTGAGGAAGAGTGCCGTACGGCAATGCTCCATGATGATATGAACATTTTAGACTCATGGTGTATGCTAAATCTATTGAGGAGTCCAAACTCAAAAGAAAGAATAGGGAGTTGAAGAGATCTAGGCCCGATGAGCAAGGTCAACCTAGGTTCAAGAAGAGAGCTCCAAACCAAGATTCTTCAAGCATTCCTAAGGGTAACCAAGAGAGAGGTAGTGGACCTCCATCTTCTAAATCTACTTGCCATAATTATGGAAAGAAACATCATGGGAAGTGCTTAGCCGGTACTAGTGGGTGCTATCATGAAGTGAAAGATTGTCCTACTCTTACGGCTAGAGGAAGGGAGGCAAAACAAGCTTCTCTTAAAGGCCCGGATCTTGATGTTATAAAGTGGAGTCGTTTCTATTCTCTTCAAGCTAACAAGGACAAGGGAGCTCATTCGGATGAAGGTATCAGTGAGTGATAGTTCCTTTTTGGTTGTGAATGTTGTCTTGAGGTTCTTATGTTGTTTTTCATGTTAGCCTTAGTTGGGTGTTCTCCTAAGTGGGGGATAGTATGTTGAATAGTAAGGTTGTTGAGAATTGTGAAATCCTTATCTCTTTCCTTCTATTCTTATTCAAGCTTGAGACCAAAAGTCCCTTGTATCTTGTTTCATGTTTTGGAATAATGTGTGAACATGATTTTCCATGGTTTTCTTATGTTATGCATGCTTTTGATGAGTTTATGTTTAAATGAGAAAATGAGCTTATATGATTTATGTTCCTCATGTTGATTTGCATTTAGTTTGAGTTGTCTATGTGCTTCATGATGTGAAATGTTGAACATGCCTTATATGCTTTTATAAAGAAATTTCATAATGTGTCTAAAGATGTTGTGATGAGCATGATATGAGTTGGAGAAGGAAATTCCTCCAATGTAATGAGAAATGTTGAAGTTATGTTGCATAATGAGTTTGTAAATGTCGTTCCTACTTTCTTGTGTTGCATTGAGATTATTGATGTGGAGTTGATGCCACCTCCTATGATTATGCATTATATTGATGCGTCATGCATGATGGGCTGCTAGTCTCTAGTCGTTATTTCCTTAAAGTGTTTAAAGGTGTCATTCGAGGACGAATGTTCCTAAGAGAGGGGGAGGGATAATGTAACGACTCGCAAAATGATAGGTTGAACTACAACCTTAACGTTTAGGTTAGTGTGATTTTAAGTTGATGTCTAGGCTGTTTTAGAACTTAAATGGAGCAAGGAAGTAGCCTAGGGTGCAAGCAAGGGCCTAAGTTAGCATGATGGAGTGAGAGAAACCTTGTTCTTTGATGGACCTTTTGGCGATGGGACTACTTAATTGCCCAAAGGGTTGGGCGAGTCGTCCTTGTGCCCTTGTGATCGCCTAGTGGGCTTCCCCTTTGGCCTAGGTTCTGGAACAAAGGGCGAGCTATGTCATAGCTCGCCAACTAGGTTGGCGAATGCCCATTAGCTCCCTAGATCGCCTAGTGAACTGCCCATTTCGTGAGCCTACTAGAAAAATGGGCGAGCCAAGAGTGCACTTGGCGAGTCGCCTAGTGCCCTTGGCGAGCCATGAGGGTAAAAGGGCGAGGTAAGTCAAGAAAGGTGTATATTTTTAAGTTTTAACTTTGTGGGTCCTTAGTCCTTTCCCAAAGTTGAGTCCTCATTATTCTATTCCTTTCCTAGAAACTATATAACCTTTTTAAACATAAATCCCTTCAATTAAGTCACTCCAAATAGAATTAAAAGAAGACCCATCTACTCTTAAAGATTTCTCTCTCTAAAACTCAAAGAAGAAGAAGGGGGCCATTGAAGCTAGGGTTTGTGGATTCAAGGTATTTCTTCCTCAAATATCATGGGGAATCAATAGCAAGGTATGGTAGTCTTCATCCTTGTCTAACTTTTCATTCAAGGAGCCAATTCAAAGGTGATTTCAAATTATCAAAAACCTTGGGTTTTACTCAATCTCATGGATTCTTTCATCAAACGTCTTTAAATGGTTATTAACGACATATTATGATTGTATTAGTGTTTAATTGATGATTTATGATGAAAATACTCTATGAACCCATGAATTCTCACAATTTCTAAATTGTTCCTTTATGAAGTGGGTTTGATGATTATGAAAGCTTATGAATGGAGTATGTCTAAATTTCTTTGGGTTATAAAATTGTATCATTATCTATTCCTTAATTGTAGTAAATTATTGGTGTGTTGGTGATTTGAGATTCATGGCCTTGAAGGGCAAGTTATGACTAAATTACATGTTGAAGTAGAATTGTGCTTATTGATCCACTTGAAAGGTGTAGGTGTTTACTTACAATGTATATTGTGGTATCGAATTGATGGCTATCTTCCTTGTACCTCTATACATGAAAGATCTATGTATGATCATGATGTAAAGTATATGTGTGTGATTTCAATGAATGTAGAATGATCATGTTTAGAATGTAATTGTGTTATTGATTGAAAGCATATTCTCAATTAACACACATGAATGATTATGATGGAATGTGAAGGGTTTTCTCCTATGTGTTCTATAGCTTGAATTGGTAGGATTAGACATCCTCTTCTTGTACAATGAATATATCTTGACTTAACATCTTAATGTCTTGAATTAGTAGACCTAATTTTGGTAGCCTTTCATGAATGAATGAATGAATGATAAAGTATTCTAGGCTAAACCTTGGATCGGTAGACCAAATGGTGGTGGCCCTTCATGATGAGTCTAGTAACTAATGAAATGTTAAAACCTTGAAGCGGTAGACCTAGTATTAGTGGCCCTTTCATGTGTGAAATGATAAACCTTGTATCGGTAGACCTAATGTTGGTGGCCCTTTCTTGTGTAATGTACCTTGGGTCGGTAGGCCTAATGTTGGTGGTCCTCTTAAGTACAACAATGTAATGTGAATGAACTACTCTATGGGAATTGAGGCTAAGAACCGAATGGATATGGTAAGATGGTGACTCTCCCAATGTTAGGTTAGAGTCCAATGAACATCTTTCTTGTCATATAACTATGTGCCCACATAGGTAAAACACACTTAGTTCTACCTAAGGCAAGTGGAGCACGTTCCTTCGATGTAGGGTAATATGACATCAGATTATATGATTTAGCTCTCATGGTCTTTGACGGTTAATGCCTATTCCCATAATCTTAGATGTGCATTATGGTTTCTTGAGAAGTTCTATGAAGTGTGGGTGGTAGTATGGGATGCCATCCATGCATTGCATGAGTAGGCTTTGAGAGGGTCATAGTAAGTTCCCTAAGTCCTAATGGATATTGTATGAATATGTCCTAAATGAAGTTATTGAACAATGTTGACTCTTAAATGCTTAATATGATTATGCATGTTATACTTGGGTTATATTATGAGTTTATTTCCCTTGTCATGCTTTATGAAATGTTATGTCTCTTATGTATGGATATTACGCAAAAAGGGGAAAAGGAATGAATGGTAAGTTCACTTTTGGTGACCTTAAGGTGGTACTTTAGTGTGGATGGTGGTATGGGACGCTATCCATACATTGCACAAAGTATAGCTTGAGGGTTACTTGAGGTGAAGGCTAAAATGTGAAGGAAAAGGGTTACATGTTGATTATGTTCTAATGTGGTTAAATGACTTGTATGTTGGATATGTTTGAATAGTATGCCTCTTATACTTAAGTTCATGAAGTTTTATCAAAATGGCATAAAAGCATGACTTTCAAATAAAACGTCCGTTTTAAGCATATTTTTGCATGGCTATCATACTTAGTACTTAATTGTGCTAACCCATATTTCTTCATGTTTTACTATAAGTGTAGGTTCCGGCAAGTGAGTTGCTCTCCCTAGTTCAAGGACTTGGATTTGAGATTCTCCAAGATTTAGTGGTATGTCCTCATAGATCGAGGACAAGTATTTGATGTTCCATTTCATTCATGTAATAGACATTTCTAGTCTTTACGATTGTAAAGGGTCGTGACCCTATTTCAATATTCAAAGCCTTGATTAGATGGCCATGTGAGACTTTAGACTTCCGCTGTGTTTCAAGTATTTTTAAATGAAGTTTTGATAGTTTGGATTTAAATAAGTTTTTAAATTCCGCACTATTTCTATTTATCAAGTGTTATGAATGCTAAGAGGCTTGTATGAGACCCCTTCGGGATCAAGTACGTTGTGTTGCATTCGGGGTGTAGAATATGGTTGTGACAGTAGGTCCATCTACTCCCCATAGGGCTAGGTCATCGGTCAAGAGCTTACTTTAGGAGCTTCAAACCCTGACCTACGGACTAGCAGCACGACCCGTAGGTCCACTCGTGATCCGTGAGTGGTGGGAGTAGGTCATGGCCTACAATGCTGTCAAGTCTCGGCAAAGGTGAGGGGTAGGTAAGTAAACTCCTTTTTAATTAGTTTTCATTAGGGGTCATTTAATATGGATTTATTTTACCTATATAAAGTATTTTATGTCATTAAACCCCTAATTAATTCATTATAACACAAGACCCCAAGTCAAATCCCAAATACTCTCCTCACCAAAAATCTTCTCTCTATAAACCACCATTGGAGAAGGAGTCAAGGTTTGAAGCACAAGATTCCATCTTTCTCACTCGATTTTGTGGATTTTCTACAATCAAAGTATGGTAGTATTCATCCTTGATTAAGTTTCATTCAAGGAGCCCTTTCAAAAGATGATTTTAAGTTTCCAAAAACCTAGGGTTTCAATCTATGCCATGGGTCTTCTTCCAAAACGCTTTCAATTGTTTAATTATGGTTTATTATGGTTGATTATGATGAATTAATATTTTATTGATGGAGTATTGTTGTTTTATGATGAGAATTCCCCATAGACCCATGAATCCCCAACTTTACTAAATTGACTTCATGATGAGGGTATTGTTGTATATTGGCCCAATTAAGTGAATAATGGTTGTTCATGGTGTAATTACATGACTTTAGTATGATCAAACATGTATCCTTGATTAACCTAACAATCTATGGTGAAATTGATATAGTCTAGTGTCATGTCATGAAAGTGGCAACTTGAGGGTTAGCTGTGACCTTCTAAGGATGATGAACTTCTTTATGAATTGCCTTAGGCTAGATGACCTAGATATGAATTGCTTAAGGGTAAAGATTTTAGACATGAATTGATATGATTAGGGCTTATATGAGTGATCATGGTTGTGTAGTATTGAGATTGAGTTTATATGTCTCCTATATGACTATAATTGATCAAGAATGGGACATGTGGTTAGGTTACCTTGAGAACTAGGTATACATGATGAACATGTGAGGCATTGGTTGAGAGTAAGGCTTGTAACATGAAGATGACTCCTAGGGCTTTTAGGGTAAAATCTAAAATGAATAAACTAAGGATGTTAAGGCTTTAATAAGGAAGCTATTATGTATGTTGAGTTATATATGGCCTTATTGTGAAAAGACTTCACCCACATGACCTATAATATGATCTCATGAGTTTATGGATGAAATGAATGTTTTACTTGAGTCATGATTCTATCCATTTCTAATATAGTGAATTCTAGATGTGTTGACTTAACATGATCTATGATCCTTGAGTGCAAGATATGAAGGGTATGTATGATTATGGTATTATGTGCATGTTTATGAACACTTTGAGAATGAAGTGTCTATGATGATAATGTTGTTGTTGTGTCATTGAGAAGACAATCACAAACACACCCCATGCATGAACATGACTATGATGCGACTAAGGCGTCGATTGAGTTATTGAATTATGATATTCCCCTTATCTAATGCAGTAATCCTAGATGCTTGGGTTGAGTTGATTCATAACCCTTGAAGAGCAAACTATGAGGGTTTGTACATGTTGATAAGAATTGTGTATTAACTCATTATTCACTTAGAAAGTGAAGATACTATGACTATTGTGTAATTGTGGTAGTTGTTGAAAGGTCATTCTCCCCTTACCCTTACACATGACTATGCATGAATTGTCTAGGACTATGATAATGTTGTTGTGTTGATTAAAAGGCTATTCTCAAAAACACCATGACCATGATGTGAAAGGCTTACTCAAACATTCATGATTCTAAGGTTGAAAGGCTATTCTCACCTAATGAATCTATGAGCTATATCATTATGTTGTATTAGATTGAGTGTTAAGTCACCCTTCCATAAACATGAACTTAAGTAAAGACTTAACATGAACTTAAAGGGAATTATGCTTAGCACCGAGTGGATATGCAAATGAGATGGAAGCTTTTACGCCAGTTAGTCCAGCTTCCCAATGGGTTCCTTTTACGCCAGTCAGTCCAGGTTCCCAAAACAGTTATCTCATGAGATAGAAACCTTTTACATCAGTCTATCTGGGTTTCTAGTAGCAATCTATTTATCCCATAACTATGTGCCCACATAGGTTCTTAGCTAGTGGATCCACCTAAACGCTAAACATGTTAGTTTTACCTTAAGCAAGTAGGACACCTTTTTACTATGTGGGGCATGACACCGGATTCCATGTAGCTCACATGGTCTATGTCGGTTAAGGCTATTTCCCTACATGAACAAGAATATGAACCATGACATGATCAAGAACAAAAATATGGACTATGAACAAGAACAAGAGTTATTTAATATGGTTCCTGAAGAGGTTCTACTTAGTGTGAATGGGGTTATGGGACTTAATTCATACATTGCACAAGTAGGCTTTGAGAGTGGGCATGGTAGGTTTCCCTTATGACATGATGATTATGAGTTAATGCATGCTTTGTTATGAATTATGAACATGAAAATGCATATGAGCATGGACTATACTTATGACTTCTTAATGAGCTTTACTTATTGTGAGAGGGGGTATGGGACTTCACTTATACAATGCATAAGTAAAATTATAAGGGGGTTGTAGTGTGGTTTCCTTATTCTATGATAATATATGAACTTATGTATGCATGATATGGATGGTTGCTATGAGTGACTTTACTTATTACAAGATATGAACATGAATGTCTCCTTGTCTATGAGTGTTGGCTATGGATAAGCTCAAGGTATGTTATGCATGATCATGGTGGCCTAAATGCGATTCTTAGTGTAGATAGGATTACGGGATCCCATCTATGCATTGCACAAGTATAGCTTAGGGTTGATTATGTGATAGTTCTATTATGATGATATCCTTTATGCTATGATGAATTGTAGATGATTTGTCTTATGAGCTACATTCTCCAACTATTTCAAAGATTATGTTCAAAAGTGGCATTGCATGGTTTCAACTAAAATGTCCCATTTTGCATGTTTTAAGGATTTTTATGCATGTCTTCCATACTTAGTACATTTTGTGCTAACCCATATTTCTACATTTTCTATAAGTGTAGGAATTGGAGATATTGGATTCTACCCTCGTGGCTAGGACCTTAGTAGATCAAGAAGAAGAAGATTGGAGAGTCCTCATAGTATTCGAGGGTTTGACCATATGCCCTTTATGTCTTTCTTTTATGTTTTAGACTTATGCAAGGGCTATGTCCCTAAGATTGTATTCAAGAGTTTTAATCCAAGTATTTTAGATGGTTTGAGACATGGTGTCATAGATTCTCTCATTTTATAGAAAACTTTGATCGTAAGGAAACATTTTATATTCAACACTATTTTCCTATGTTCTTATGTTCATGATATGCTATGAGGCTTATATGAGGATTCTCGGAGCCTTGTACTCCGTGTCACATCTAGGGGATAGCCTTGGGTTGTGACATGAATGTAACTCCCCATACTTAAAAATAGAGGGTTTCATGTTAGAACGTAAAGGAACGACCCCCAAGGACCAACCATGGGTCCTTGAGGAGGGCCTTAGAAACTGTCCTACAAAAGTGGACCATGGCAGGACCCACGCCTCGTGGGTCAGTTCACGCCTTGTGGGTGAGGGGCCGTGGGTCAATCCCTGCAAATCAACCGTCTGAACCCCAACCCACGCTTCACCAGCATGGGCCGTGGGTCCAACTATGGTCTGTCCGTGAAGGTCGTGGGTGGTAACCTGGAAACTATTTTTGTGAGTTAGTTTCGGGGCACTTTGGGGTTTTTCGGTTTTAATTAATGTTAAGTGAGGTCGTTTAAGCTTAAATTAGATCATCTATATAAGGATTTAAACACACTAAATTAAGTCAATCATCTCATTGTTTCTAAAACCCAAAACTACTCCCAAATCTCATCCTCACCAAAGAAATTCTCTCTCTAGAACTACAAGGAAGAAGAAGAAGGAAGTTGGAGCTGGGGTTGAAGGAGTAAGGTTTTATTCTAAAATTCATTGAGTTCCATTGCTAAGGTATGGTAGATCTTCATCCATGGACCCCCTTCAAAATACCAATTTCAAATATAGAAAACCCCAAAAACTAGGGTTTGATTTCAAAGTCATGAGTTCCTTTAAAAAATGATTCTAATGCTTGAATTTCTTTATTTTATCATTGAATTGATGATTTATTATGATTTTTTTGTTGAAATCCCCAAGAACCCATGAAATCCCCATATTTCCTAATTATGATCTTGTGATGTGGGTTTGTGGATGAAAGAAAGATATTATGAGATTATACTTGTAGTAATTGGGTTACTTGAATTATGATAATATCCATTTCTAATGTAGTGAATTCTAGATGTGTTGATTTGATATGAGCTTTGATCCTTGAAAGGACAAATTTTGATATTATGCATATTTATGAAGTCTTTGTATATGCTTTAAGAACACTTTGAGAGTGAAGTGAATATGATTATGATCTAGTTGTTGTGTTGTTGAAAGGTTATTCTCATACACACACTTATGTATGATTATGAGATGATGTGAAAGGTTTTCTCACAATATGATGATTCTAGGGTTGAAAGGCTTTCTCAACTATATAATAGAAAAGAAGACATGGACGGTGAAAGGTTATTCTCACGCATGATCTAATGAGCTATCTTATGAATTATGTTGGATTGAGTGTCAAGACATTTTTCCATGAATATGAACTTAAGTCAAGACTTAATATGAACTCCGTGGGAATTAATGCTTAGCACCGAATGTATATTGAATATGAGATGGAAGCTTTTACAGTAGTTGAGTCCGGCTTCCCAATGTGACCTTTTACACTAGTTGAGTCTGGGTTCCCAAAGTATATCTCAGGAGATAGAGACCTTCTAACTTAGTTGAGTTTGGGTTTCTAGTAGCGATCTCCTTATCCGATTAACTATGTGCCCTCATAGGTATTTAGCTAGTGGATCCACCTAAGCTAAGAGTATGGTTCTACCTTAGGCAAGTAGAGCAACCCTTTTTGGTGTGGGAGTCACCGGATTCCATGTTTGCTTAGATTGTCTCACGTCGGTTAAGGCTTATTCCCACAACAACAATATGAACACGAATATGAATTATGAACTATGGTTACTCAATAAGCTTTACTTAGCATGGGTGAGATTTATGGGGTCTTATTCATGCATTGCACAAGTTTACTTTAAGGGTATCCATGATATGTTCCTCTTATTTTATGATGATCTTTGTATTGATTATTTTTATGACTTATGCTTTTCCACTATCTTCATGATGATATTCAAACTAAGTAAATTGCATGCATTCAAATAAAATTTCCCTTTTAGCACGTTTTCAATATTTTTATGCATTGTTATCATACTTAGTGCATTTTTGTACTAACACCTACTTTTCCTACATTTTCCCCAAGTGTAGGGTCTAGTTCTCAAGGTGCTAATCGTTGTGGATAAAGCTTGGATTTGCTTATTCTCTTAGCTTGTTGGTGAGTCCTCATGATTTGAGGATGAATGCTATCTCATTGTAGTTCATTTTTTGTATTTCCTTTTCGGACTATATTGTATGGGTTGTGTATATTTTCACTTTGAATATTGTAATAGATGGCTATGTTGAGACTTAGAGTCTAGACTTCCGCTTTTCTTTTATGAAAATTTTAGACTTGTAATGCGTTTTTACTCTTATTGTTTTATTGCTTATGTTATTATATGCTAAGTGGCTTGTATGTAGTCCTTCAGCGTTCTATACGCCATGTTACATCTAATGGGTACCCCTGGGTCGTGACATTCACGGCCGACCAGTACGGTCCGTGGTTGGACCTAAGGACCGTAGTCAAGCCATTGGTGAGGGTCGATAGTTATTAAAAAAAAAGGCTTTTGGGTCAACTTCAAACAATCATATCTTTTCGCAGAAAATGAATAAAATGTCCCGTGACTATCAAGTTAAAGATAATTGAGTGGTCTTTCCAACACAACCGAGTTTGCTAAAATCCTATGAATATCAAATTAAAGTAATACTTGTTTCAGTAGTGTAACACACCGAAACTAGTAGGCTAAACTAGATCTTGGTGTGAGGGTTAGAGTCGTGAATTTAACCTCCCATACTAAAATGAAGGGTTTCGGGGTAGAACGTCAGGGTACGACTCCCCAAGGACCAACCAAGGGTCCTTAAGGAGGACCCTAGGACTGCCCAAGAAAGCTTCCCAAAATAGTCCACCCAAGTAAGGGACCCACGCCCCGTGGGTGAGGGTCGTGGGTCAGGGTCACAAAAGATGAGTTGCAGACCACCACCCACGGATACTATCATGCCCTGTGGGCCCACTCACGGCCTGTGGGCATGGTCTCGAGGGTGTGGCAGTGTTGGTTATTAGGCGGTTAAGTGAGGGCTTTGTGGTACTTTACGAAATTAATTAGGGTTTAAGTGGTATCTTTTTAAGAAGAAGAAGAAGAAGGAGGAGGAGAAGGAGAAGGAGAAGGAGAAGGAGAAGGAGAAGGAGAAGGAGGAGGAGGAGGAGGAGGAGGAGGAGGAGGAGATGGAGAAGAAGGAGAAGAAGGAGAAGAAGAAGAAGAAGAGAAGAAGAAGAAGAAGAAGAAGAGGAGAGTCAAGGTAGGTCAAGACTCCATTGTTGCAAGGTTTTTAAGGCTTTATAATCAAGGTATGGTTGGTTATTTATCCATGGATTCTTCCATCGATGGAGTCCCCTAGTAATTCCACAATTGTCAAGATGAAATTCCCAATACAAGTTAGTGTTCCTTCCAATATTGTGGGTTAAGTTGAATATGAATCCAATTGAGTGGATATTTGTTGTTTATGATTGAATTAGTAGTAAATCATGTTATTATGATGAAATTATAAGTTATGTCTAACCCTAGTCTAATTGATTAAATTGAAGTAATGTGGGTTAATGCCTTGTGAAAGGAAAGTGAGGATTCATAGATGATCTTCTAGAATTGGTGATATGTATAGTAATTGTTCAAGAGTAAAAGCATATAGACATGAATTGAATTATAATAATGTATATGTGATGGATCATAACTAGTAAGGCTTGAGATTGAACCTTTATGATGATATATGACTAAAATTGCTTAAGAAGAAGTATGTGATTAGAATGCCTTGTAATTTAAGTTCATAGGATGATTTCAATAAGTAAAGCTATTGAGAGTAAGACTTATAGTTATGAATGTTGACTTCTTGAATTTAAGTAAAGATAATATGATGAATTATGCATGTTAAGTCCCTAAGAGGGAAGTTAACATGATGATGGTAGGCTATTAGATAGAATTGTTGTGGAAGGATTTTACCTATCTAATCTACCTCATGAATGTTTGAATGTATAGAGTGATAGAATCACATGACTTAGGATGATATCCATGTCTAGAGCTTGAAACCTAGGGGTGATGATTGAAAGTAAGTTTTGAACCTCAAGGAGGTGGAGTATGAGATTATGCTTGTGGTAATTGAACTACTTGAATTATGATTATATCCATGTCTAATGTAGTCCTTTTAGACGTGTTGATTTGATATGGGCTTTGATCCTCGAAAAAGGAATTATATGATATTATGCATGTTTTATGAAGGTTATGTACATGCTTTAAGAACACAATGAGAGTAAAGTGAATATGCTCATGATCTAGTGGTTGTGTTGTTGAAAAATTATTCTCATATATACACTTATGCATGAATATGATATGATGTGAAAGGTTTTCTCACAATATAGTGATTCTAAGGTTGAAAGGTTTGTCACCTGTTGAATCTATATGAAGACATGGACGGTGAAAGGTTATTCTCACACATGATCTAATGAGCTATAGTATGAGTTATGTTGGATTGAGTGTCAAGACATTCCTCCATAAATATGAACTTAAGTCAAGACTTAATACAAACTCAATGAGAATTATGGTTAGCATCGAGTGGATATTGTATATGAGATGGAAGCGTTTACTCTAGCTGAGTTCGGCTTCCCAATGAAAACTTTTACCCTAGTTGAGTCCGACTTTCCAAATGGGTTCCTTCTACCTTAGTCGAGTTCGGGTTCCCATAGTATGTATCTCATGAGATGGAAACCTTCTACCTTAGTTGAGTCCAGGATTCTAGTAGCAATCTCCTTATCCAAAAAACTACGTGCCCCCGTAGGTTACTTAGATATTTGATCTACTGACACCAAATTTTTGTTTGATATTTTTTAAAGTTTATACTTTTTAGTTTTTTTATTTTTAAAATAGTTCAAAATACATGTTTTGCAATTTTAATGCAATTTGTTGATAATTATCCTTATTTTCTAAATATTAGGATTTTTACAGTTAATTTTGTTTATATTATTTTTTCACAACCAGTTGAATACGTTTAAGTATTTGTTCATTTTGATTAAATCGTTATTTTTGTAAAATTGCATTTTTTATATGTCATTAGTTACGTTCATTACATTTTTAATATTCATTTTATTTATTACTTTTATTAATATCCATTTTTGTGTTTTTTAGAACAGTCTAGAAATATAGTCAAATACAGATAATAATTATATACATAGATATTTTATTTAACCAACAATTTTGGGTCATAATCTCAAGCCCACAATTTGAGCCCAACCCACCTCCGTTCATCACCAACTCAAGTAAATACAACAGCAACAAACCTAACCCTTCTCCATTTTTTCTGGCTAAACAACAACCAAAACAACTCTAAATTTCATCGTTCTTCCACCCAAAACCCACTACCTCTCCCTCACTCACTGTTTCGACAAGAAACCCACCACCACGAGCTCATATGCAGCTCTCCCACCTCCAAACGACCTCCATCGAACCACAATACCAGATCCCGACCCTTCTTCCTCTACCTCTTCTCCGACCAGACCCCCTCGTCAAGTTCTTCCATTAATGGAGAACTTCAAACCCTGATCGAATCCGACCCAAAAACCACCAAAACAACCCTTTTCCTTTCCCTTTCGCTACTTCTAGCAGCCACCAAATGCCGCCAGTCCCTTTCCTCTTCCCCCTTCAAAATTTCTTTTCTATTTTTGTAAGTCACTGGTAGTCCCGAGTTCCGGCGAGCATCAAACCACAACTAGCAACCACCAGACCTCCGACTGAGTAGCAAATGAACAACCACCGCTCAACCTCCGTTCTCTGCCATTTCTAGCGAAATCAAAACTCCAGACCAGCGAGCGAGCTCAAAACTCCAGCAAACGTGAGTTCCAAGCTCCAATAATCAACTAACAACAACAACAAACTTCCAACCAGCCACATATCTCCACCAGGAGGCTCTCACACCATCGATTAAGGTAACCCATAATTTCACTATTTTGTTCTTGTTTTTGCACTAATTGTTATTATGTTAATATTATTGGATTGCTTCTTGTTGAATTTACTTTATTTTATTAATATATGTATGCTTATTTCCTTATAAATTATCTTTTGTTTAAAATGGTTATGGATTTATGATAGTTGTATTGTTTTAATTTTTGTTATTATGTTTCTGTTAGTTTAATTCTTGGCAGACTATACATTATTTTGATTTTATTTATTTATTATTACTATTTGTGGATTACATAGGCACTGTTCCTTTAAGTTGTTGATTCATTTTATTGTTATTATTATGCCGTTATTCTCTTTTGTTTACTGTTATTGTTAGTATTACATGATTGTTATTTCTTCTTAAGATTATTAATGTTATTATTATTGTCGTTAGTTGTGTTATTCTTCGTGCTGAATTTTTATTCTCATTATAGTTTATTATTTGTTTACTTCAATTCCCACTATTATTCTAAGAATTTCCAACAACTCTGTGTTTTTATTTAATTAGTATTGTTCTTATCTTTCTTAAGTCGTTACAAGTTATTTCATTTTATTCTTTGTTTAATTTTCATAGTAATTTTGTGTTAGAAAGTATTATCGTTAAATTAGCCAATGATAAAATCTCTCCGTTGGCTTTGGAGGCCTCCCCAATGTTAAAAGACGGTAATTTAGTTTAAGTTTATATATTTTGTTTGTTAAAATTGGCCAATGATAAAATCTCTCCGTCGGTTTTGGAGACCACCTCAATGTTAAAAGACGGAAATTTAGTTTAAGTTCATATATTTTGTTTGTTAAAATTGGCCGATGAAGAAATTACCGTTGATTTCCAAGGCTTCCCATGTTAATAAAATGAGTTTATATTTTTAAGTTACTATTTGATTTATTCATTACTAACACTTTTACTAAGTATCTTTACAGGTACACAAAGTTGCTTCCCGTTGAAGCTATTCGAATGAATTTTGAATTATATTCTTTATTCATTATCTCGTATATATCGATGTTAGACAAATTTTAGGTTGATTCTTGTATTATTATTTTATTTTATTACTCGTGTATATTGAATGTTTATTATACTTGTACATTATTGTTATCTCTTCCTCAATTTGTAAAAATGAATTCAGCCGGGACCTACATTTGTGAATTTCGAAGGATGCCTAACCTCTTCCCTTCGAAATAACTTGAACCCCTTACCTAGAATCTATTGATTTCGTAGACATATTTTTTAAGTTAATTTATTAATTGGTTTCCTAGTTTTCCTAAAATTAGGTGGCGACTCCCTTTTACCCCTTTTCCCTTTTTATAAAATTCCTTCAACTCTTTTCAAATTGATTAATTATTATTTCTTGGCGAGTCACCGCGACGTTGCGCCCTCTCAAAGGATGTCAACATGATCCACCTAAGCTAAGAGCATGGTTCTACCTTAGGAAAGTAGATCAACCCCTTTTCGGTGTGGGGTAAACACCAAATTCCATGTTAATCTTACATGGTCTATGTCAGTTAAGTCTTATTCCCACAACAAAAATATGAATTATGAACTATGGTTACTCAAGAAGCGTTACTTAGCATGGGTGGGATTATGGGGTTTAATTCATGCATTGCACAAGTATGCTTTGAGGGAATCTATGGTATGTTCCTCTTATGTTATGATGATCTATGGAATGAATATGCTTATGGTTTATGCCTATGATGTATGCTTAGTTTGGATTGTTGCTATAGTTGCCTTCCAATGCATGTGTGACTAAAGGTGAGTGTTCCCTTGTCTATGAGAAGTACGCTAATGATGAGATCAAAAGATGATAAATATGAATGAGGACCTAAAGTGACTTGCTTCACATGGGTGGGATTATGGGGTCTTATCCATGTATTGCACAAGCTTGCCTTGAGGTGACTTATGAAGTGTTTCTCTTATGTTATGTTAAACTAGGTGCATTGATTATGCCTATGACTATGATCCAATCTCTTATGCTCACAAGTTATGATTATTATCTCTTATGCTTATGACTTATGTTATTGTCTCTTATGATTATGGTATATGTCTTATGCTGACTAATGCCTCTTATATGCTTATGTTGATGATTTATTCTAGCCATCATATTTAGTACATGATTGTGCTAACACATACTTTAGCCTACATTCTTATCAAATGTAGGGTTTGGCGATATTGACATCCTTGTGGCTAGATTCATAGTATATCAAGAAGAGAAGTTTTGGTGAGTCCTCATAGCATTGAGGACTTGATCACCCCATTCCTTTTATGTCTTTCTTTTATGTTTAGACTTTTGTATGGTCTGTGCCCCTAACTCCTTTCAAGTATTAGATGGTTTGAGACAAGTGTAATAAGACTTCCGCTTTGTTTTATGAGACTTTGATTGTTACGAACAATGTTTTAAATTTCCACACTTTTCTACTATCTTCTGTTATGATATGCTAAGGGGTTTGTATGAGACCCCTTTGGGGTCGAGTACGCCATGTTACATCTAGGGGGTACCCCTGGGCCATGAAAAACTTGGTAATCAGAGCACAAGGTTTAGAATGGTTCTAGGATGTCTCAAACAACATATAGTAGACTCTTGTTCATAAATGTGAAGCGTGCCACATTTATGAATATGAGGCTATTGAATGTTTAGGAAACTCCACTTCTTAATTCTCTAAGTCGTTCCATCGAGTTTAACTCTTTTTAGGTCTTTCTCCTAATCTGTGCCTGATGGTTTTCAGGATAGGACTACTACAACGACTAACTTTAGAAGGGATGAGGAAGACAATATGGATCAAGAAGTGTAACATTCCGAAAACTAGTAGGCTAAACTAGGGCTTGACGTGAGGGTTAGAGTCTTAAATAACTCTCGACAGTCAATATATATGTTTTTGGGTTAAAACGTCAAGGTACAACCCCCCAAGGACAAACCATGGGTCCTTGAGGAGGACCCTTTAAAAGGTGAAAAAAATAGTGCCTGGGCAGACCACCCACGAGGGGGAACCATGGCTAGTAGGTGGACCCACGCCTCGTGGGTGAGGGCCGTTTGTCAAGGCCCCAGGAACCATGCCCCATAACCCCTACCACGGTTTTCTAGTATGGGCCGTGGTTCCTCCCACGGTCTGTTAGTGGTGGGCATGGATAGGGCCTGGGAACTGCCAAACCATTTGGCAGTTATACTTATAGGTGTTTTGGGGTTATCCTTTGTAATTAAATGCTAAGTGGCCTCGTTTACACTATATTAAACTAACTATATAAGATTTTTAAGTTCCTAAATTAACTCATCCAAATCATAATTTTTAAATCCCAAATCAAAATTAACTTTCCCCCCAAAAACTCTCTCTCTAGTACTGCAAAGAAGAAGAAGAAGAAAGGTGGATCTATTGGTTGAAGGAACAAGCTTTTTCACTCAAATTCATTGGATTTCTTCACCAAGGTATGGTAGTCCTTCATCCATGGATAGCTTCTTCCATGGAGTCCCTCCAAAAACTCCCACTTTCAAAGCTAGAAATCCCGAAAGTTAGAGTTTGACTGCAATCTCATGGATTCCTTTCAAATTCGTTTTAATGATTGAATTATGTTTTATTACGGATATATTGATGATTTTATAAAATTTTATCATGAATTCCCTTATTTTCCCAGTTCGGATCTCATAGTGTGGGTATTGATTAATGCAAGTAGAATATGATAGAATTATGCATCTAGTAATTGAACTACATACATTATGTTATCATCCATGTCTAATGTAGTAATTCTAGATGTGTTGATGGATTTTAATCTATGGTCCTTGAAGGGCAAAAGTATGAGAATTATGCATGATTATGAGATTTATGAATATCCTTTATGAACACTTTGAGAGTAAAGTGAATATGATTATGATCTAGTTGTTGTGATGTTGGGAGTCTTCCTCATGTACACACTTATGTATGAATATGATATGATGTGAAAGGTTTGTTACATGCAGTGATTCTAAGGTTGGAAGACTAGTCTCACCTATTGAATCTATGGGCTTTAGTATGAGTTATATCAATTGAGTGTCAAGACATTCTTCTGTAATTATGAACTTAAGCAAAGACCTAACATGAACTCAATGGAAATTATGCTTAGCGCCGAGTGGATATTGATATCAGATTGAAGTCCTCACGTTAGTAGAGGCCGGGTTTCTAGGAACAATCTTTTGTGATGGAAGCCCTCACGTTAGTAGAGGCCAGGTTTTCTAGTAGCAATCCCCTTATCCCATAAACTATTTGCCTGTAATGACCTGAAACTAGTAACTTGAACTGGAGAGTTGTACAGCCTTTCGTAAGAGTTTTGCAGTGTGGTATGAGGATTAAAAGTTGTAAAAATGATTTCAGTACTTAGAATGGAGGTTTTAGGGGCTAAACGACGAGGTAAGACTCCCCAAGGACCAACCAAAGGGGTCATTGAGGAGGACCCCAAAGCAGCCCCCAACACTGCCAAATTTAAGTGACCTACGCTTGCCACCTACTGGCTGTAGGTGGACCCACGCCCCATGGGTTGGGGTCCTGGGTCAAGGCCTGAGTTGGCATGCAACTTTGAGCCATAGTATCTTACCTACGACCTGCCAACACGATCCGTGAACCCACCCACGGTTCGTGGGTGGGGGTTTCGTAGGTCATAAAAGATTTTAAATTTATATTTTTAGTTAGGGGCTTTGTGAATTAATTAGTAATTAATTAGGGGCTAGGGGAGGTTGGTTATTTAGTTATTTAACCACCTATATAAGCTTAATAATACCCCTAAACTAAGTCATTAACTCATTCATCTAAGAACCCCAAATTCTCTCCAAAAATTCTCTCTCTAGAAATGAAGATGAAAAAGTAGAAGAAGAGAAGGAAGAGGGACATATTTCCTCCATTGATGCAATATTGGTTAGGGCTTTGAATTGAGTTATGTCAGCTTAATCATCTATGGGTTCTTCCACCCATAGAGCCCCCTAGGTTTTCCCCCAATTGTAAAGTAAAAAACCCAATTCTAGCTAGGGTTTCCTTCTACATTGTAGGTAGGTTTTAGGTATGATTCCAATCTAGTGGATAATACCTAATTATGATTGTATTGGCCTTGAATTATAATCTTATTATGAATTTATGTGATTTCCATGGTAAACCCTAGTCTATTTGATGTATTTGATACTGTGTGGGTTTCTGCCATGAAAGATGATATCGAAGGTTCATAGGTGATCTTCTTAAATCAATGTCATGTGTAGTAATTATTCAAGATTAGGAATACCTAGACATGAATTGAACTAGAATCTACAATACATGATGGATCTTGACTTGTAAAGTATAAATTGAACCTTTAGGATGAATTGTGGCTAGAATCACCTAGTAATGAAGAATGTGATTGAATGCCTTGAAATCTAGGTTCATAATATGTTTCCATGGTGTAGAGTCACTGAGAATGAAGACTCATACTTGTGAATGTTGATCAGTAGGGCTTAAGAGTGAAGCTAATATGATTAACTATAGATGCTAAGGCTTTGAGAGTAAAATCTACATGAGAGTACAAGGCCAATGAATATAATTGTGATGAAAGATCTTTACCTACCTAATTCACCTTATGAATCATATATGGTAGGAAGTGATAGAATCACTTAAGTTATGATGATATCCTTGTCTAATGTAGAATTCTAGACATGATATTAAGCATGAAGATGAACTTAACATGAAAGAATTCTCACATAGTAATGGTTCTAGGGTTGAAGAGGTTCTCTTACCTAATTGAACCTAAGGCTATAGAGCCTTTATTCCTAGGTCATTGATGGTGATAGTTGCTCACACATGGTCTAAAAGAGGTATTAGCATGGATTGGTTGTTAAGAACACCTTTCCATAAACTTGAGTCAAAGTAGAGACTTAATGATTATCTTGTAGGATTAAGGCCTAGCACCAAGTGGATATTGAAATGAGATGAAGGTTTCCACATAGTTGAGTTTGGGCTTTCATGGAGGTTCCCACCTAGTTGAGTTTGGGCTTCCAACATGGGATCTCTCACCTAGAAGAGTCTAGATTTCCCAAAGTGTGTCTCATGAGATGGAAGCCTTCACATAGAAGAATATTGGGTTTCTAGTAGCAATCTATGTATCCCATAACTACGTGTCCCGTAGGAAAGTTAGCTAGTGGATCCAACTAAGCTAACAAACCGGTTCTACCTTAGGCAAGTGGACCAACCCTTGATGGTGTGGGTAACACCTTGAAGAGATCATGTGATAGCTAATATGTTCTCATGTCGGTTAAGGCTATATCCCAATTAAACAAGATTAGTAATGAACTAAGATTGTGCTCAATGTAGCATCTCCTAGAATTCAAACCTCATGGGCTAAGATTATGCATAATGTAGCATATCTTAGAGTCCAATACAAGTAATGATCTAAGATTGTGCTTGAAGGAGCATGTCCTTGCGATCAACTTAAGGAACTAAGATTATGCTTGTGAAAGTATCTCCTAGAGTTCAACCTTAGTGAACTAAGACTATGCTTTAAGTAGCATCTCTTAGAGTTCAAGATTGATGAACCAAGATGTACTTAATGTAGTATATCCTAGGGTTCGAATTAATGAGGAACTAAGATAAGCTTAGTGAAGCACCTCATAGTGTTCAAGAGTATAATGGACTTAGACATACTTAAGTACGTATCTCATAGGGTGACCGTTAATAATGAAGCTAGACATGCTAAAAGAAGTATCTCATAGGGTTCAACCTAATAATGAACTAAGATGTGCTTAAGAGAAGTATCACATAGTGTTCTAAGGTCTAAAGAGAGGGACTAGGTTCCAACCCAAGAAGAATTAGAATGAGGAACTAAGATAGACTTAGTAGAAGGTCTCCTAGTGTTCCTTTGCTTTAAAAAGGGGCTAGTCTCTAATTAAGGAACATGAGTATGATGACCTATAGAAGTACTTAGTATGAGTGGTAGTATGGGATGCTACTCATGCATTGCATAAGTATGACTTAAGGTTGCCTTATGAGTGTTGCATTACATGAGTTATGCTTGATGGATTGTTGCTTTAGATGCCTTCCAAGATTTGATTGACTAAAGGTGATAGTTCCCTTGTCTACATGAAGTATACCGATAGTGACACCAAAGAAGGGTGAATATGACTAGGATGACTTCAAGGTTATGCATAGTGTGAAAGGTAGTATGGGATGCCTTTCATGCATTGCACAAGTGTTCTTTGAGGTTACTTATAAATATGGTTCCCTTATGGTACAAAGGCTTAAGACTTGACAATGTATATAGACTATGACTAAGATGACCATAAAGGGATACTTGGCTTGGGTGGTATTATGGGATGCTATTCATGCTTTGCACACGTATGCTTTTGAGGTTGCTTGAGAAGGGTTCTATTATTGTATAGATGACTAAGAGTTAAATTTTCCTTATATGATGCTTATGTTGGAGACTTGCTTATTATGATTATGATATGGTCTCTTATGCTTATGGTTTATGTTTCATGAAGTATTTCATATGATTTTGGATTATGTCTTATATTGACTAACCCTTGTCTTATGATTTTATAATTATGCTAGCTAACATATTTTGTACATTTTGTACTAACGCATAGTTTGCCTACATTCTAATCAAATGTAGGGTTTGGAGATTGAGTGCTACTCTTGGAGATAGGTTTCTAGAAGTTGAAAGGAGTTGAAGATCTTGGTGAGTCCTCATAGCTTCGAGGACAACACCCACTATTTCCTTTATGTCCTTATTTCCTGTTTTGAGACTATTGTATGGGCTGTGTCCCAAGAGTTTTATTCTAGAAGTTGTATGAGATGGTTTGAGACAAAGTATAGAAAAACTTCCGCTTTCTTTTATGAAAATGACTTTGATTGTAAAAAGTTTTACATTTTCCATATTATTCTATTGCATATGTTTATGATATGCTACAGGCTTGTATGAGACCCATTCGGGGTCAAGTACGCCATGTTACACCTAGGGTATACCCTTGGGTCATGACAGTGTCCTCATAGGTCCTTAGCTAGTGGATCCACCTAAGCTAAGAGTATGGTTCTACATTAGGCAAGTAGGACAACCACTTTTTGGTGTGGGGTAGATACCAGATTCCATGGTAAACTTAGATGGTCTATGTCGGTTAAGGCTAATCTATCTTTATGATAGTATGAACAAGAATATGAAATATGAACTATAGTACTCAAGAAGCTTTAATTAGTACGGGTGGGATTATGGAATCTTATTCATGCATTGCACAAGTATGCTTTGAGGGTACTTATGGTACGGTTCTCTTATGATGTAATGACTTATGTAATGAACATGCTTATGACTTATGCCTTTCCATTATCTTCAAAATGATGCTTTAAAATAGTAAATGCCATGCATTCAACTAAAATATCCTTTGTAGCATGCTTTCATAATTTTGTGCATGACTATCATACTTAGTGCATTTTTGTACTAACCCATATTTGCTACATTTTTCCCAAAGTGTTGGGTCTGGTTATTAAGCCGTTTATCATTGGTTCAAGCTTGGATTTGACTATTCTCTTTGCTTGTGATGATTCCTCATAATTCGAGGATGGGAGATTCACTTTTAGTTTCATTTCTATTATTTCATTTCATATTATGTTGTATGGGTTATGTCCCTTTTCATTAGGACTACTGTAATAGATGGCTAATTGAGACAAGTCTAGACTTCTGCTTTTCTTTATAAAGATTTCTTTTGGACTTAAATGTGTTTTTACTCTTATTGTTCTAATGCTTTATGTTATGATATGCTAAGGGCTTGTATGAGACCCCTTCGAGGTCAAGTACACCATGTTACGTCTAGGGGGTACCCTTGGGTCTTGACAAACTTTGTAATCAGAGGACAAGGCTTAGAATTATTCTAGGATTATGTTTCATAAGCCACGTCTAGTAGAGTCTTGTTCATGAGTGTGAAGTGTGCCACACTTATGAATGAGAAAATATAAGATGTTTAGGAAATGTCACTTTTTTCATTATTCTTAAGTCGTGCCTTAGAGTTTAACTCTATAAAGTCCCTCTTCTAATCCTTCTCTAGTGTCTTCAGGATATGAACACATGTAGGGCTAATGTTGTGACCGGTATGTTAAAAGTCTTTTCTATTGATGTTTATGCCTTGTTAGATCCCGGTGCCACTTTGTCCTTTGTTACACCTTTTGTTGCCATTAAGTTTGAAATACTCCTCGAAGTGTTAGTAGAATGCTTTTCAGTTTCTACCCCGGTTGGTGACTCGGTGGTGGCAAAAAGATTCTATGGAAGTTTTCCCATTTCCTTGTCCCAAAGAGTTACTTTGGTGGATTTGGTAGAGTTAGACATGCTAGACTTTGATGTGATTTGCGTATGGATTGGTTGCATGCATGTTATGCCTCTATAGATTGAAGGACTCAGGTGGTTAAATTCCAATTTCCAAATGAGCCTATGTTAGAGTGGAAGAGGGGAAATTCTATCCCTAGAGGTCAATTTGTTTCTTGTCTTAAAGCTACGAAAATGATCTCCAAAGGGTGTATTTACCATCTTGTTAGGGTGATGGATGTTGAGTCCGAAACCCCTTTTCTAGAGTCAGTTCCGGTGGTGAATGAGTTTCCAGAAGTTTTTCCTGATGATTTACCGATATTACTCACAAGCGGGAAATAGATTTTGGCATCGATCTTTTACCGGATACGCAACCTATCTCCATTCCTCTTTAGGCTCTGGCCGAGTTGAAAGAGAAATTAAAAGATTAGCTAGATAAGGGTTTCATTCGATCGAGTATCTCTCCATCGGGTGATCTGGTGTTGTTTGTTAGAAAGAAGAATGGGTCTCTTATAATGTGTATTGATTATCGTCAATTGAGCAAAGTGACCATTAAGAACAATTATTCCTTTCCGAGAATTGATGACTTGTTTGATCAACTTCAAGGGGCTAGTTATTTCTCCAAAATTGATCTTCGATCGGGTTATCACCAATTAAGGGTGAGAGGGGTTGATATTCCCAAGACGGCCTTTAGGACCCGATATGGTCACTATGAATTTGTGGTTATGTCATTTGGGTTGACAAATGCCTCGACGACATTTATGGATTTGATGAATAGGTTGTTTAGACAATACCTTTATATGTTTTTGATTATTTTTATTGATGATATTTTGATCTATTTAAGGAGTGAAATTGTACATATGGACCATTTGAGAATTGTGTTGCAAGTTCTTAAGGACCAACAACTTTTTGTAAAGTTTAGCAAGTGTGAATTTTGGTTGATGTCCGTAGCTTTCCTTGGTCATATTGTGTCAAGCAAGGGTATTGCGGTAGATCCTAAAAAGACAAATGTGGTCAACAGTTGTCCTAGACCTCTAACTCCTTTCGACATTAGGAGCTTTTTGGGTTTGGTCGATTACTATAGGAGGTTTCTTGAGGGATTTTCCTCCATTGCTTCTCCGTTGACGACTTTGACTCAAAAGAAGGCTAAGTTTGAGTAGTCGGATGTTTGTGAGAAATGCATCCATGAGTTGAAAGATAGACTTAGTACTGCTCCGATGTTGACCTTACCAGAGGGTACGAATGGTTTTGTTGTATATTGTGACGCCTTTAGAGTTTGGTTGGGATGTGTCTTGATGCAAAACGGTAAGGTGATTGCCTATGCTTCAAGGCAGCTAAAAGTACATGAGAAGAATTATCCGACCCATGATCTTGAATTAGCGGCGGTAGTATTTGCCTTGAAAATATGGAGACATTACTTGTATGGGGTCCATGTGGATGTTTTCACCGATTATAAGGGTCTTCAATATGTGTTTAGTCAAAAATACTTGAATCTCTGACAATGAAGGTGGTTAGAACTTTTGAAGGATCATGACATGAGTGTCCTTTACCACCCCGATAAAGCTAATGTTGTAGCGGATGCAGTTAGTAGATTATACATGGGTAGTGTGGCTCATGTAGGGGATTACAAGAAAGAATTTGTTAGAGAGATGCATAGATTGGCCCGACTAGGTGTCAAACTAGTGGATTCCACTAAGGGTGGCGTCATGGCCCATAATGGTTCTGAATCGTCCTTTGCGATGGATGTGAAGTCTAAGGAAGAACTTGTTCCTTTATTAGTTGAGTTGAAAGAGTCGGTAATCAAGAAGTTTGTTGAGGCTTTCTCCTAAAGGGGAGAAAGGGTACTTAGGTACCAAGGTCGATTATGTGTTCCGGATGTTGATCGGTTGAGGGAGAAAATCTTAGAGGTGGCTCATAGTTCTCGATATTCTATTCATTCGAGAACCACCAAGATGTACAATGACCTATGGGAAGTCTATTGGTGGAATGTCATGAAGAGATATTGCAGGATTTGTAGCCAAATGCCCTAATTGTCAACAAGTTAAGGTTGAGCATTAAAAGCCGGGAGGATTGTCACAAAATATTCCTATTCCTACTTGGAAGTGGGAAGATGTGTATATGGACTTTATTGTGGGTTTGCCTCATACTCGAAGGCACCATGATTCTATTTGGGTCATTATAGATAGGATGACAAAATCAGCCCACATTATTCCCATCAAGGTCTCTCATTTGGTGGGAGACTATGTCAAATTGTATATAAATGAGATTGTGAAGTTTCATGGGGTTCCTTTATCTATTATTTTGGATCGGGGTACTCAATTTACTTCTCACTTTTGGAAGTCATTCCAAAAAGGGATTGGTACTAAAGTTAATCGTAGCACGACTTTCCTCCCTCAAACGGATGGTCAAGCGGAATGCACCATTCAAACTTTATAGGACATGTTGAGGTCATGTGTAGATTTCGAAGGTAATTGGGATGACCACTTGCCATTAATAGAGTTTGCCTACAATAATAGTCACCACTCAAGTATCAGTATGGCTCCTTTTGAATTCTTGTATGGTAGGAGATGTAGGTCTTTGGTTGGTTGGTTTGAGGTAGGTGAAATTTCTCTTATTGGTCCCGAATCGGTCTATGAAGCTATTGAGAAAGTTTGGCTCATTAGAGAGAGGTTGAGAACGACTCAAAGTAGGCAAAAGTCTTATGCAAATGTGAGAAGAAGGGACCTAGAATTTGAAGTTAGTGATTGGGTCTATTTGAAAATCTCACCTATCAAGGGTGTGATGAGGTTTGGCAAGAAAGGGAAACTTAGTCCCCGGTATATAGGCCCATATCAAATTTTTATGCGTATTGGAAAAGTTGCCTATGAGTTGGATTTGCCAAATGAGTTGGCCTGGTTCACCCAGTATTTCATGTTTCTATGCTTAAAAAGTGTATTGGGGATCCGGTATCCATTATTCCCCTAGAAGGGTTGGGAGTTGACGAAAGCCTTTCATATGAAGAAGTTCCAGTAGAAATCCTAGACCGGCAAGTCAAGAGATTGAGGAATAAGGAAATAACTTCCGTTAAGGTTTTATGGAGGAATCATCTAGTTGGGAATGCTACTTGGGAGGGCGAGGCCGATATGAAGTCCCGATATCCTCATATTTTTCCTTCTACTCCTATTCAAGATTGAGGTAATTAGTTCCTCTTGAGTTTTAGTGTTTTGGAAGTCATGTGTGTGGTATGAGCTTTTTCATGATTTCCTTATGTTATGCATGTTCTTTATGAAATTCACGTTTTGTAAGAAAATGAGTTTTTATGATTTATGTCTCTCATGTTTTTGTGCATTTAGTATGAGTTGCATATTTAACTTCATGAGATGAGTTGATGAACATGCTTTAGTATGCTTTCGAGAGTAATTGCATATCGGCTCCATGATATTGCGTTGAGCATGATTTTTGTTGGAGAAGGTAGTTCCTCCTTTGAGTATTTGAAATATTGAGTTTCATGCATAATGGGTTGTTAGATGTAGTTCCTACTCCCTTGTGTTGCATTGACTATGTTTTAGATGGAGTTGAAGTTTCCTCCTTTTGAGTTGTGCATTATTTTAATGTTTCAAGCATATTGGGCTGCTAGTTTTGAGTCTTTAATTCCGTAAAGCATCTAGATCATCATTCAAGGACTAATCTTTCTAAGGAGGAGATAATGTAACATTCTTGAAACTAGTAGGCTAAGCTAGGGCTTGATGTAAGGGTTAGAATCGTTAATAACTCCCGACACTCAATATATATGTTTTTGGATTAAAACGTCAAGGTATGACCCCGAGGACCAACCATGTGTCCTTGAGGAGGACTGTTCAAAAGGTAAAAAAATAGTGCCTGGGAATCCCACCAACGAGGGGAAACCACGACTATTAGGTGGACCCACAACTCGTGGTGAGGGTCGTTGGTCAAGGCTCCAGAACCCTTACCATGGTTTGCCAACACGGGCCGTGGGTCCTCCCACGGTCCGTCTGTGGTGGGCGTGGATGGGGCCTTGGAACTGCCATTTTACAGTTATACTTAGGGGTGTATTGGGGTTTTCCTTTTTAATTAAATGTTAAGTTGTGTCGTTTTACACTAAATTAAACTAACTATATAAGATTTTTAAGTCCCTATATTAACTCATCCAAATCATAATTTATAAATCCCAAATCAAAGTCAACTCCCCCCCTAAAAACTCTCTCTAGAACTCATCCAAATCATCCTTTCACTCAAATTCGTTGGAATTCTTCACCAAGGTATGGTAGTCCTTCATCCATGGAGTCTATCCAAAACCCCCAATTTCAAACCTAAAAATCGCAAAAGTTAGGGTTTGAAGTCAATCTCATGGATTCCTTTCAAAGTCATTTTTAATGATTGAATTATGATTTATTATGGATATATTGATGATTTTATATGATTTTATGATGAATTCCCCAAGAATCCATGAATTCCCCTATTCTCCCAAATTGGATCTAAAAGTGTGGGTATTAATTGATGCAAGTAGAATATGATAGAATTATGCATTTAGTAATTGAACTACTTACATTATGTTATCATCCATGTCTAACGTAGTAATTCTAAATGTGTTGATGGATTATAAGCTATTGTCCTTGAAGGGCAAAAGTATGAGAAATATGCATGATTATGTGAATTGTCACGATCCGAGCCTACACCCTGGACGTGACACGGCGCACAAGACTCCGAAAAGCCTCATACAAGCCTCATAGAATTCATAACATAAGAACATAAGAAATAGTGCGGAATTTAAAATCTTTAAAACCATACAATCAAAAACTTAATTTAAAAACAAACAACGGAAGTATATAACACTATGTCTCAAACCATCTATAACACTTGAACTATCTTAGGGACACGACCCTAACAAAACTGTAAAACATAAAGGAAAGACCTAAATGGGATAGTGAGTTTGTCCTCGAAACTATGAGGACTCACCAAATCTTCAACTCCTTGCTCCTTAGAAACCTATCTTCCAAGAATATAACTCAAGTCTTAAAACCCTACACTTTGTAGAAAAATAGAAGAAATATGGGTTAGCACCCAAAAATGTACTAAGTATGATAGCCATCCAAAAATCATGCTTAAAAAGGACATTTTGGTTGAAAACCATTCTATAATCCAATTTTGAGAAAACATCATCAACATTAGTATAAGAGACATAAGATACAAGTATATTCATCATATAAGTCATTACAACACATTAGAACCATCACCGTAAGTAACCCTAACCTATACTTGTGCAATGTAAGAATGGCATCCCATACTACCATTCATACTAAGTACCACTTTGAGGCCACCATAGATGAACTTACTATTTTGCATACTCATCTTTAGTCAATACTCATGCATATGGAACATTCACGTTTAGTAAGTCATGACAAGGAAAGTAACTCATAATAACATTTCCAAGTAAATCTTTCATCATTTCGTTAAGCATTTAAGTCAACATTCACATTAGCTTCATTAGGAGCACATTTATTTCATTAGACATTAAGACATTGGAAAATCACACCATAGCCCTCTCAAAGCCTACTCGTGTGCAATGCATGAATGGAATCCCAGACTACCACCCACACTTCATAGAACCTCTTGAGTAACCATAACACTTATCTCACATGATGGAGCATTAACTGACATTATCTAAAAAGTTATTCTTCAAAATCACAAGAGAAAAACTTGGCCCTTTTGTCTGGAATTCGAGACACGCACTTCTTTTTGGTAAGTGACGAAATCTGTTTATGAGCTGGGTAGTGTTTGGTATTTTATGCATATCTCTTTCTATAGAACTTAGTGTACAGTGGATAAATATGATTTGGGAAGCTAATTCATAGACCTACAACTATTATGTTTATGTAAAACTCTAATTTAGCTGTTATGGATTCGAAATATGGGACGCAACATAGGACAAGTTCTGTTCAGATTTCGGAATTAGAAATCATGTATGATCAACTGTTAGTGTTTTGATGATATATCTTTGTATAAAATATATTTTTCAATGATTATTGATTGTTTGCAATCTTAAGAGATGTACCTACATCTTTCATGAAGAGTATACACTCCATTTTTGCCGTTTTCCTTTTCAAATATAAGTTGCGACATGAGGTACTAGGCTGGCCAGAATTTCTGTTTTGGGAGCATAGTCGTATTTGTACAGGCGAAACTTACTTTTGATGATAATCCTATTTTACATAAACATTATTGAGCTGCTAGGAATTAAAGAAGTTCTTTCATTGTATTTTTAAGGTTGTATATACCCGTGAACAAGTTGAGGACCTTGAGATGTTGGTTGGTCTATGGTCTAAACTCGCGAAGTTGTGTTGGACTGTTTCTTTGCTAAAGCACTGAGGTTTGTGTATAAACTTGTACTTGTACTCTTTTTACCTGCTGGTATATCGGAAAGTTTATCTTGGTACCTTGGTTACCCCTTGTCACTTTGCATTGTCGTGTTGGTATCCTTTAAGACATTAAAGACGCTTGTGTAACTCGCCCACTTGTACGGATTGTTTGATCACTTGATACTCTTTTTGGGACCTTGTCCTTCTTGTGGCTGTTACTTTGTCACTATTGGCATGCCTCTTGATTCGGATCATTTGCCATCTTGACTCTGGATTTTTAGTCCGTCTTAAGAATGCAAGTTGTCCATTTTAAGTACGAACTAGAAAGCCATTTTTAATATGGTTCTTGGTTCTCTTGATTATTGGGCTTTGACCCTTCTTGATACAGGGCGTCGGCCCTTCTTGATACATGCTTGTGCTTGGTGTGACGACATGATGTATATATTGGGCGAGCCTTGTTGAATTTCTTAGAAAATGGTGCTATGAGCGTTCTTCACATTTGGTTCTTTAAATATCGAACTTGGTATTCTTTACATATTGTTTACTTGATTTATTTATTATGTTCACTTATGCTGCCCATGACTTGAGGAAGGTAACTTGGTGAATCTGAGGGCTCCGAACCTATAGTTTTTGCACCACTAAGCTATATGCTTAGCGATAGTTGTTTCTATCGTAGGGAATGTTCGAGTGGATGCATGAAGTTGGCCATGGGAGATGGAGATTTTGAGAGCCTTAAGGAAGATCACATTTGCATATAGGCATCTATATTTTGTATAAACCTTGGGACTTGTGCATGATCTATGTGTTGTATATTTACATGAAGTTTGAGGACTAATTTGATCATGTCACCATGGGTTGTAATATAAGTATGTCTATATGTTTTTTTCTTTTCGGGTGTGTAAACCCGAGTCTTGTAATATACGAAATTTACTATTAGTTTTGAATGTTTGTGTGAAGCATGAACCGGCTAATTTCGGTACTCAGAAGTTGGTAATATTCTTGTTATCTCATCCTTATGTGTGAGGATAATATATGCATGAAAAACTCGTCAGTTATTTGTTTAAATTATTCTGTGAGGGTTTTTCCGTCATAAGTTAAATTCCTCGCCAACTCAATTTTAACATCAAATAAATCTTTAAATGGGAAAGATGTATATCCTTAACTAAATTATTCGTCATGAACCTAATCCCTCTACTAGATTAAAATCAATATGCCCTTCGTTAATCTCTTTTAAATGTTGCAAGTATGAAATTAGGTTTCTCGTTAACTGGTAGTATCCCTCCGAAAGGGTCGCTACAGGTGAAGTATTAAAAAGCCTTCAATAAGAGAAATTAAACAATATAAACTGCCCCCCTTCATTAACTAATTATTTTGGAATTACCTAAAATGTCTAAGCCTTGGCCGAGATTGTGCAGATTCTACAGGTGTGAGTCACGCCGTTGACCCACATACCGTGAGTGGATTCACGCCCTGTCCTGCAGGTCCATGGGTGGGATCTATAACTTGACATCTTAGGGCCTTGACCTACGGATTGGTTCCACGGGGTCTGGATGGACCTACGCCCAGTAGGTCCCATCCATAGGTCCCTAAAATTTTGGTAGCTTTTGGTTCTTTAGGGGGGCAGACTTGCGGTTAAGCTTTAGGGTCATCCTCAAGGGCCCTTGGCTAGTCCTTGGGGAGTTGTACCTTGTTGTTTAACCCCTAAACTCCTCAACCTAAGCTCGGGAACTCATTTTAAAACATTAGACCTCACATCAAACTCAACAACACACTTGTAAGGCTATAGTTTAACCTACTAGTTTTTGCAAGCTGTTACATTATGTCCCCCTTGGAAACATTTTTCCTCGAATGAAAATTTAAACACTTTATGAAAATAAAGACTCAAGACTAGCAGCCCATCATGCATGAAACATCATAACAATGCACAAAACTAGGAGGAAACATCAACTCCATCTCAAATATACTCAATGCAACACAAGGAAGTGGGAATTACATTTACAAACCCATTATGCATGAAAACTTCAACATTTCTCATTTTATTAAAAGAATTACCTTTTCCAACTCAAATCATGCTCATCATAACATCATAAAGCAATTTATTCAATTATTCTTAAAAGTACATCTAAGCATGTTCAACAAGTCATCTCATGAAGCATATAGGAAACTCGTACTAAATGCACATCAACATGAGGAATAAAAATCATGAAAACTCATTTTCTCATTAAACATGAATTCATCAAAAGCATGCATAACATAAGAAGACCATGGAAACACAGAATCACACATGACTCCAAAAATATGAAACAAGCCATAAGGAACTCTTTGTCTTAGGCTTGAATAGGAATAGAAGAAAGAGATAAGGATATCAGAATTCTCAACAACCTTACTTTCGAACTATACCATCTTCCCCTTGGGAGTAAACCCATACTTAGGCTAACACGAAAATAACATAGGGACCTTAATAGAACATTCACAACTATAAGGAACTATCAACATACCGGGGCCTTCATCCGAAAGGGCTCTGATTTTGATTAATGTTATCAAAGACACTATATTCAATTCTAAGCGTCAATGTTCGTTAGTCAGTATATAACCCAACTAAATGAGTTGGGGTCGAATTCCACAGGGAGTGGTACGTGTTTAAGATTCAATAGGAAAGTACGAATATGTTCAAGTCAATTATAGTAATAGACATTATCGAATAAAAATGTGGACCATCTGAAGTCCACAGACTTCACTTCCTTATTTGAGTCAGTAGGCGTTTCTCATGCTCCGGGTTCAGATGTCCTAGCCAGTTTTGATATGCCTCTGACTACCACCGGAGGTGAGACTATAGAGGATGTGGCTGCTGTTGAGTTATATGAGAAGACAGTTGATGAGCAGCTCGATGTTCAGGAGGCGACCATTTATGGAGACTTGCCTGATTTAGAGGAGACGATAGTACAATAAGTCATTCACACAACATTGGCAGATACCTCTAGGGCAGGCTCTAGTGGAGCTAGTGTTGATGTTCCTCGGGCACTGATGCCCAAGACAAGAGTGTGACCCTGGGCATTGATTCCTCGACAGATGGAGCGACTGGGCAGACATGATCATTCTTTACCTTTCTATTTGTTGTTTTTGTGATTATTGTGTTTTAAGTGCATTTGAGGACAACTACTTTTCTTTTGTGGGTGGGGTGAGGTATTTCTATACCTACTTCTTGTGACTTCATGTTGTTTGTGAATATGGGTGAATATTAGGTTTTGTGATCTATAATTGTGTTTTGATATTAATCTTGTGGATATGTGAGATTGTGGCTTCTTGTTTTGAATGGAATTGGTTTTGAACCTATTTTGAAATTTTGTGCCACCTCTTTTGTATGTTAATGTGTGTGTTCTTGTGAAAATTTGAGTGTCGGTGAAGATGAATACCGATGACTTAAATAGTGCTCTTAATTGAACGAAATGAATGTCCGACTACGATGAGACGAATGAAGTTGCATAGACAATGTGTGGACTTTTATCATCACATTGTGACTAGCCGGTTATTGAATGAGTCTCTTGTCATGAACAATGCACAATAACTAGAAAGTGTGGAGTCTTGTTTGATATTGGTGTCAATGCCTTGTGTGATGAGCTTACTTTGAACATTGTCTAATGATACCTACAATTTGCCTCATTGGTCCGGTTGACTAAGTGATGCAAGCACTTGAAATGATCCTAGGCAATAATTTTGAAGAGTGACACAATTTGACAATAAACCTCTTTTGTGGCCAACCTTATGAGATGTGTGAACCTTGCTTGGATCCCCTTGAGCCTTATCCTTTTCTTGGAAGAAACTTGAACAATTGTGACCCCTCTTTATCGATTCACTCATAACTCTCATGAAGTGTGGTTTGTTTGATTAGCCAAATTAGGACAAAAGCCAAAGACCTTTGTGATCTTGCGTGAGTTAAAATGAGTGTTGATTGGAAAATAAGGGCAAACCTATGGGTGAAGTCATGCATGTGTTTATCTTTGTGAGTTTGAGAGTCGTATGTGATTACGGAATTATAAATTGTTGAAGAATTATGTGTGAATTTGGAATCATGTTTGTTGTGAGGGCATTTGAGTACCTTTGTTGATCTTGAATTTGAATTTGAAGAAAGTATTGTGAACTTAATCATCTTTGATAATGGTGAGTCACAATATGAATCTTTGAGTGCACAGTTGATCATTGCATGTGTAAGTTGAGTCTTATTGTGTGCATTCATGTTGAGTCTCATGTAGCACTATTTGAGACATCCTTTTTGAACTGCTAAACTTGAGTTTTACTCGAGGACAAACAAAAGTTTAAGTTAGGGATGTTGATGAGTCCTTGATTTGGAATCATTTAGGGGTTTTCTTTTATAGATTTAGTGTCCTCAAATGCTTAATTGGTGCCATAAACCAATGCTAAATCCTTGATTTTCAGTTATATGGATTGAGGAACAAAGAAAGGACAATATCAGGCAAAAAGGAACAAAACAAGCTGAAGAAATGAAAAAGGGCGAGCCTGAGGATCGCCAAAAGTACTTGGTGTGTCGCCAAGTGGCTCATCTGACAGTCTAAAGTTCCAGTGTGCCAAGTCCTGAAGGAAGAAACCAAGTCGGTGATGAAAATGAGCAGTTCGCGAATTGCCGATCAGTTCCTCGAAGCAAAGATAGATCGCCTAAAGTTACAGACCTCGAGGATACTAAATGCTAAGGCGAAAAGGTGATTGAAGAGGTCGAATGCTGGCTCACCGAGTGGCTCTGCGAGCCCGACTTACTCTACCGAGTAGTCATTCGTGGATTAGTTTTGGAAACTATTATTTTGATTTTGAACATTTTATTTAGGAGGCAATTATTGTTTAGTATCTGCAATACATTTTGGACAATACGAAATTGGCTTAGAACAGTTTTTCTCTCAAGTTTTTATTAGTTTTTGAAGAACCTTAGAGATTCAATTTGCAGTTTTTTGGAAGTGGGTTTCATGTTTTCTTCAAATTAATCATTGTAAATACTAAATATGTCTTACATAGTTGATGGCTAATCGATTCGGTAATAGTTTTTACCTTTTTATGATGTTTTGCTAGAACGCCAATTCTTGGGGTGTGATCATGTGATTATGGGTTGAATTAGATTATGGGTATTGTTAATTACTAGTGTAAATGCTGAATTGAAGTGAGTTTAATCATTAATTGAGGTTTTAGAACTAAGATTATTTGTTAATGTTTTGTGGGTATTGGGTTGATCTGGGTTTAGCTCGAGAGAGTGAATCCTAAGCCCAATCCCACCCATCTAGCTCAAATGAGTGGATGTATTAAGGTGTGGTCTGATCTTCATTATCATGCGTCTTGATGTTCGAAAGAAATCATCTAATTTGGGGTAGTTATTCAAGAGAAACTTATCTCCGTTATAATCTAGCCTACTCATTGAGTTGTTGTTGTTTACAAGTAGTTTCAACTACTGTTAAGACCCTAAATCGAAATAGGATGAACTAAAGTTTCATGTGTGTTTTATGAGTTCATAACTTGTTATAATTTTGAGATTTATCTTTTAAAAATTGGTTTAAAGAGTTTTGAGGTCAAACGTAAAGGGAAGACTAAGACGTTTGGAAACTAGTCGTTTGTGTGCTAGTGTGTCCTTGTGTGTTGTCCTTGTTTTGGTGTCTAAAATCAGTGTGAAGGACCCTAGTACCTTAATGATTATGTTTAGGGGTTAAACGTCCGGGTACGACATCCCATGGACCACCCTAAGGGTCCTTAAGGAGGACCCTAAGTTCAACTCCAAGGCTGCCAAAACCGTGAGGTGACCCACGAGCTAGAGTACGCTCCGTCACTAGGATGACAACCTGTTGGTCAGCTCTGTCTCCCCCACCTTAGCATGTGGAGGCTTGGCCTCCATGGAGGGGCCTCAGTCCCTTTTCACGAAGTGACAAAACTGTCTGTCACACCACCCACGGTCCATGGGTGGTGGCCATTGGTCAAGAACTGTGTGCTGTCAATTATTTCAGCCACTTGAGGGGTGAATTGGTAAATTCTCCCCAAGTCTTGAAAGGGTATGGACGATTATTTTACCAATTTTAGGCTATATTAAGTTAGTTAAAAATATGGAAACCCTCACTTAGACCTCATTATTCAAATCAAACCTTTCCGTTTCAAATATATTCTCTGAAGAAGACCATTGAAGGGCAAAGGTCCAATTCAATCTAGGAGAAGGGAATTCAAGTGCTTTTTCTTCAATTTTTCGTGGGCTTTCATTACCGAGGTATGGTGTTCCCTTCATCCTTGTTTACCCTCTCATTCAAGGAGTCCAATCAAATGTTTTCAAAAAGGGTTTTGAAAGATCAAATTTCCCAATTTTGATTCTTAGCATGTGTTCGATGGAAAATGGTTTCTAAAGTCATAATAATGGTGAATTGATGTTTTTTTACTGTTTTTAAGTTGATTTTCAATGGAATTCTTGAAGAACCCATGTTTCCCCAAATCTTCTAAATTGGCTTGTAAAGTGGGTTGATAATCATGATTGATCATTGATATAATTGTATTTAGATTACATTATGGTATCTATTTCTATTGTTATGTACTTATATCTATGATGAATTGATGATGTATGAATGAGTTGGTGATATTGGCCTTGTGGATATGATAATGGGTAAATTCTCTTGTATGTGGGATTGTTGGAGGTTGAATGATGTGGATTGTGGCATTGGAGGAGAGTAAGTTGACCTAACTTCTTTGTTATTATGAAAGTGTTCTTGTTTGGTTTGATCCATTTATGGTGGAGGTGCTTATCTCTTGTATGTATTGTGATTATGGCCCTTAAGGCATTAGAGGATTAAGTGCAGTATTGTCTTGATGCAGAATGTTAATGTGAAGTATGTTTGTGTATGAATTGTGAATGAACTTAATGATAATGTAATGAATATGGGTCTATTGAAAGGTTTCCTAAATTGAACTCTTATGAATGAATGGGGGATCTGAGATGGATGCTTCCCCGTGAGAAGAGGAGGAGTGTCTAGTAGCAATCTCAATATTCCTAAAGAGCTTTCCAATGAATGGATAGTGGGATGGATGCTCATCCTTGAGTAGAGGAAGAGTATCTAGTAGCGATCCTCACCCTATAAAGAATGAAAGTAATGAATGTAATGAACTCCATGGGGAATAATGCCTAGCACCAAGAGAATATGAAATGGGGTGGATGTTTCCCCGTGACTAGAGGTGGAGTGTCTAGTAGCAACCTCTTGAGATGGATGATTCCCCATGAGTAGAAGTGGAGTGTCTATTAGCAATCTCAATATTCCTAAAGAGCTTTCGAATGAATGAATGGTGGGTTAGGATGGATGCTCATCCGTGAGTATAGGAGGAGTGTCTAGTAGCGATTCTCACCCCACATAGAATGAAAGTAATGAATGTAATAAACTCCATGGGGAATAATGCCTAGCACCATTAGGATATGAAATGGGATGGATGCTTCCCTGTGAGTAGAGGTGGGGCATCTAGTAGAAACCTCTTGAGATAGATGCTTCCCTGTGAGTAGATGTGTAGTGTCTAGTAGCAATCTCCCTATCCCTTAACTATGCGCCCACATAGGTCTATATCTAGTGGAATCCACTTAAGTAAGAAAGAATAACCCTACCTTAGGCAAATAGGGAACTCTCATCCGATAAGGGTTACTACCGGAATTCCATGTCAAGCTCCCATGTTTTATGTCGGTTAAGGCTTACCCCCACACTAATGATTAATGAACTATGGTTTCCCTTGGGTTTACTACTTAGTGTAGGTAGTTCAATGGGACATTATCTATGCATTTCACAAGTAAACATTCGAAGGAGATCATGGTGTGTTCCTTTTGATGAAAATGAATGAAAGGGTCCGTATGTGAAGTGAATGAATGAATGAGCTTTAATGATGCTAATGGAGTATGTTGGTCCTATGTCTAATGAAAACGAATGTGTTGTGACTTGTTGAAGGTAATGTGGTTAGCATAGGGTGACTTCATAGGAGAACTTGGTGTGAGTAGTAGTATAGGATGCTACTTGCACATTGCACTAGTGTGACTTGGAGTTGTCTTAGGGGATGGTTCCTTTGTAAAGAAGCATGGTTTATAATGTGGTTATGTCGTTATGAATGTTGACTTGTTGGCTTGTATTGAAGAAGAACGGTCCTTGCCTTTGGTGGTCTAGAGGAACACCTAGGTATGTGTGAAGAGGTTGTATGGGCAGCCCCTTCATGTCCTACTTAGGTGGGTCTTGGGATAGCCTTTGGTGGAGGGTCTAAGATAAATGAGTGATTAACATTGCATAAGGTGTTGTCTAATGGTTACTTGAGGTGAATGTTAAAAGGTAAATGGATGGTTTACATGTGGTATATGCATTAAATGGCTTATAACTTGCATGATTGCCTATGGTTGAGTATTGTGACTCTTATACTTGTATTTCATGAAGTTTCACCTAAAATGACATACTTGCATGGCTTTCAAATAAATGTCCTTTTAAAGTATGTTTTTGCATGGTTACCATACTTAGTGCTTAATTGTACTAATTGCATATTTTCCTCTACATTTTTACAAAGTGTAGGTGTGGGCTAGTGACGTGATCTTTAAGGTTGAAGCTTTGGAGTAGATTCATCTCAAGATTCTTGGTATGTCCTCAAAGCATTCGAGGACACCTATCTTAGAAGTTTATTTTAATTCATGTAATAGACTTAAGTGTTTTCGCTTGTATAAAGGGGTGTGACCCTATTTTGTACGTTTGTCTAAGTTAGCTATGTGAGACTAGTATTCCGCTTACGTATAAAGACTTCTTTTAAAAGTGGTTGACTTTCATGTCTTAAGATGTTGTTTAAAAAGTTTTTAAATTCCGCACTATATCTATGCTAGTATGTTGATGTATACTATGTGGCTTGTATGCGACCCCTTTGGGGTCAACTATGTCGGTTACGACTAGGAGGTGCTCTCGGGTTGTGACAAACTTGGTATCGGAGCATAAGGTTATGAGAATGGTCTTAGGTTCAAAGTCTCACAAGCCACGGCTAGTAGAGTCTTATTCATCGGTGTGAGTCGCAACACATCTATGAGCGAGAGGCTATAGGACGATAGAAGTTACACTTTTTTCATATTCTTGAAGTCGTGCCTTAGAGTTTTGTTCTATAAGTGCTCTTCCTAACCCCTCTCTTATGTTTACAGGAACATGAATACGAGAGATACTAATGCAAGAAGGGCACAAGGTGAGAATATGAATGAGGAGGTTCCCCCTCAAGTGCCCCAACATCCAGAAGCCCCTAATGAAGAAGGGGCTATGTCTAATTTGGAGATAAGGGCTGCCTTCCAAACTTTGACTCAACTCATGACGACCCAAGCTCAAGTCGTCACCACTCAAGCTCAAGCCATGACGGCCCAAGCTAACCGAGGAGTTGGACAGCAAGAAAACCTCAATGAAAGTACTCCCGCTTCTAGAATTCAGGATTTCATAAGGATGAATCCTCCTACTTTCCATGGCTCTCAGGTTAGTGAGGACCCACAAGGTTTTATAGATGAGGTGCTTAAAGTGGTGGAGGATATGAGAGTGACTTCTAAGGAAAAGGCGGAACTAGCCGCCTACCAATTGAAAGATGTAGCTCAAGTGTGGTTTGAGCAATGGAGAGATGAGAGACCTGTAGGGGCTGGCCCGGTAGATTGGTGAGTATTTAAGACGGCCTTTCTTGATAGGTTTTTCCCTTTAGAATTAAGAGAACAAAAGTTGGTAGAATTTATGAACATCCGTCAAGGGGGAATGAGTGTGCAATAATACTTTCTCAAGTTCACCCAACTCTCTAAGTATGCCCCCAACCTTGGTAGAAAATTCTAGGCCTAGAATGAATAAGTTTGTGATGGTGGTGTTCGGTTTGGTTGAAGAATAGTGTCGTACGACAATGCTCCATCACGATATGTATATTTCTAGGCTCATGGTGTATGCCCAACAAATTGAAGAGACCAAGCTTAGAAAGATGAATAGGGAGTTGAAGAGGACTAGGCCGGATGAGCACGGTCAACCTAAGTCTAAGAAGAGGTTCTATAATCAAGACTCTCCTATGGTGAACAAGGGTAAGATGTTTAACTCTAATGCTCAAGGAGGAAATGGAGGTGGTTCTTCATTTGAGAGGTCTAAATGTACTACATGTGGGAAACAACATTTGGAAAAGTGTCTTGCCGGTACGGATAAGTGTTTTGGGTGTGGAAAGAAGGGACATAAGATGAGGGATTGCCCAACACTTTCGGCAAAAGGGAAGGAGACCAACCAAGCTCCTCATGGTGGTCCGGATCCTAATTCTCCAAAGAGGAATCGTTTCTATGTGCTACAAGCTAACAAGGAAGCTAATCCGGAATGAAAGTTCCGGTGAGGCATAGTTCTGTAAGGTTATGATATCTTTCTGAAGTTCTCATGATTGTCTTAAGTTGCCATGAATTGGGTTTACCCTTAAGTGGGGGATAATGTGTTGAGTAGTAGGGTGTTGATATCCATATCTTATTCCTTATATTCTTACTCAAGCTTGAGACCAAGAATTCCTAGTAGCTTGTTTATGTTTTGGAGTTATGTGTATGATTATGAGTTGCATGTTCTCCTTATCATATGTGTGTTCTAAATGATATTATGTTTAAATGATAAGATTTGCAAATGATCTATATTCTTCTCATCATTAGTGTGCAGCTAGCATGATTTGCTTAATTGCCTCATAAAGGGAAATGTTGATCATGCCTATGTGTGCTTTGAAAGTAATTGCATGTTTGGCCTTATGATGAATGGATGAGCATGTCTAAAATTGGAGAAGGTAGTTCCTCCATATTTCAATGCAAATGATGAGGTATGTGTGCCTTATGAGTTTGTGGAAGTAGTTCCTACTTGCTTGTGTTGTATTGGGTGCATGATGATGTGAAGTTAGTGTTCCCTAAAATTTAGGTGCATTGACTGTATTGATGTGTGATTATGAGCTACTAGTTTGAGTCATGAAGTCCTTGAAAAGTGCTTAAGTGTCATTCGAGGACGAATGGTCCCAAGTGGGGGATATTATTAAGACCCTAAAACGAAATAGGATGAACTAGAGTTTCATGTGTGTTTTATGAGTTGATAACTTGTTATAATGTTGAGATTTATCTTTTAAAAGTTGGTTTAAAGAGTTTTGAGGTCAAACGTCAAGGGATGACCAAGACGTTTGGAAACTAGTGGTTTGTGTGCTAGTGTGTCCTTGTGTGTTTTCCCTGTTTTGATGTGTGGTTTGGTGTCTAAAATCAGTGTGAAGGACCCTAGTACCTTAATGATTATGTTTAGGGTTAAAAGTCCGGGTACGACTCCCCAAGGACCAACCTAAGGGTCCTTGATGAGGAACTTAAGTTCAACCCCAAGGCTGCCAAATCAGTGGGGTGACCCACGAGCTTGAGTGATGCTCCGTCACTAGCATGACGACCCATTGGTGGGCTACATCGCCCCCACCTTAGCCTTTGGAGGCTTGGCCTCCATGGAGGGGCCTTAGTCCCTTTCCATGAAGTGACAGAATGGTCCGTCACACCACCCACGGTCCGTGGGTGGTGGCCGTTGGTCAAGAACTATGTGCTGTCAATTATTTCGGCCACCTGAGGTGTGAATTGGTAAATTCACCCCATGTATTTTAAAGTGTATGGATGGTTATTTTACCTATTTGAGGGTATTTTAAGTTAGTTAAAAAGATGGAAACCCTCACTTAGACCTCATTCTTCAAATCAAACCCTTCCCTCTCAAGTCTATTCTCTCAAGAACACTATTGAAGGGCAAGGTCCAATTCAAGCTAGGAGAAGGGAATTCAAGTGCTTTTTCTTCAAATTTTTGTGGGCTTTCATTACCAAGGTATGGTGTTCCCTTCATCCTTGTTTACCCTCTCATTCAAGGAGTCCAATCAAAGGTTTTCAAAAAGGCTTTTGAAAGATCAGATTTTCCAATTTTGATTCTTAGTATGGGTTCAACGGAAAATGGTTTCTTAATTCATAATAATGGTGAATTGATGTTTGTTTACTATTTTTAAGTTGATTTTCTATGGAATTCTTGAAGAACCCATGTTTCCCTAAATCTTTTAAATTGGCTTGTATAGTGGGTTGATAATCAGGATTGTTCATTGATAGAATTGTTTTTGGATTACATTATGGTATCGATTTCTACTGTTATCTACATCTATCTATGATGAATTGTTGATGTATGAATGAGTTGGTGATATTGGCCTTGTGGACATGATAACGGGTAAATTCTCTTGTTATGTGGAATTGTTAGAGGTTGAATGATTTGGATTGTGGCATTAGAGGAGAGTAAGTTGACCTAACTTATTGGTTATTATAAAATTGTTCTTGTTTGGTTTGATCCACTTATGGTGGAGGTGCTTATCTCCTGTATGTATTGTGATCATGGCCCTTAAGGCATTAGAGGATTAAGTGAAGTATTGTCTTGATGTTGAATGTTAATGTGAAGTATGTTTGCGTATGATTTGTGAATGAAGTTAATGTTAGTGTAATGATTATGGGTCTATTGAAAGATTTCCACAATTGAACTATGATGAATGAATTGGGGATTTGAGATGGATGCTTTCCCGTGAGTAGAGGTGGAGTGTCTACTAGCAATATCAATAATCCTAAAGAGCTTTCCAGTGAATGAGTGGTGAGTTAGGATGGATGCTCATACGTGAGTAGAGGAGGAGTGTCTGGTAGCGATCCTCACCCCATAAAGAATGGAAGTAATGATTGTAATAAACTTTGTGGGGAATAATGCCTAGCACTGAGAGGATATGAAATGGGGTGGATGCTTTCCCGTGATTAGAGGTGAAGTGTCAAGTAGCAACCTCTTGAGATGGACGCTTACAAGTGAGTAGATGTGGAATGTCTGGTAGCAATCTTAATATTCCTAAAGAGCTTCCCAATGAATGAATGTTGGGTTAGGAGGGATGCTCATCCATGAGTAGAGGAGGAGTGTCTAATAGTGATCCTCACCCCATAAAGAATGAGAGTAATTAATGTAATGAACTCCGTGGGGAATAATGCCTAGCACCGAAAGGATATGAAATGGGGTTGATGCTTCCCCATGAGTAGAGGTGGGGCGTCTAGTAGCAACCTCTTGAGATGGATGCTTCCCCGTGAGTAGATGTGGAGTGTCTAGTAACAATCTCCCTGTTCATTAACTATGCGCCTGCATAGGTCTATAGCTAGTGGAATCCACTTAATCTAGAAAAAATGACCCTACCTTAGGCAAGTGTGGAACCCTTATCCGGTAATGGATACTACCGGGATTCCATGTCAAGCTCTCATGGTCTATGTCGGTTAAGGCTTACCCGCACACTAATGATTAATGAACTTCCCTTGGGTGTATTACTTAGTGTAGGTAGTGGAATGGGACATTATCTATGCATTGCACAAGTAATGATTCGAAGGAGGTCATGGTGTGTTCCTTTTGATGAAAATGAATGAATGGGTCCGTATGTGAAGTGAATGAATGAATGAGCCTTAATGATGTTATTGGAGTACGTTGGTCCTATATCTAATGAAAACGAATGTGTTGTGACTTATTGAAGGTAATATGACTATTTTAGGGTGACTTCATAGGAGCACTTGGTGTGAGTAGTAGTATGGGATGCTACTTACACATTGCACTAGTGTGACTTGGAGTTGTCTTAGGGGATGGCTCCTTTGTAAAGAAGTATGGTTTATAATGTGGTTATGTCATTATGAATGTTGACTTGTTGGCTTGTATTGAAGAAGTACGGTCCTTGCCTTTTGTGGTCTAGAGGAACACCTAGGTATGTGTGAAGAGGTTGTATGGGCAGCCCCTTCATGTCCTACTTAGGTGGGTCTTGGGATAACCTTGGTGGAGGGTCTAAGATGAAGGAGTGATTAACATTGCATAAGGTGTTGTCTAATGGTTACTTGAGGTGAATGTTAAAAGGTAAATGGATGTTTTACATGTGGTATATGTATTAAATGGCTTATAACTTGCATGATTGCTTATGGTTGAGTATAGTGACTCTTATACTTGTATTTCATGAAGTTTTACCAAAAATGACACACTTGCATGGCTTTCAAATAAATGTCCTTTTAAAGCATGTTTTTGCATGGTCACCATACTTAGTGCTTAATTGCACTAATTCCATATTTTCCTCTACTTTTTAACAAAGTGTAGGTGTAGGCTAGTGACGTGAACTTTAAGGTTGAAGCTTGGGAGTAGATTTATCTCAAGATTCTTGGTATGTCCTCAAAGCATTCAAGGACACCTATCTTAGAAGTTTATTTCAATTCATGTAATCGACTTAAGTGTTTTCGATTGTATAAAGGGGCGTGACCCTATTTTGTACGTTTGTCTAAGTTGGTTATGTGAGACTAGTATTTTGCTTACGTATAAAGACTTCTTTTAAAAGTTACTGACTTTCAAGTCTTAAGATGTTTAAAATGTTTTTAAATTCCGCACTATTTCTATGCTAGTATGTTCATGTATGATATGTGGCTTGTATGCGACCCCTTCGGGGTCAACTACGCCGGTTACGACTAGGGGGTGCTCTCGGGTTGTAAAAATTACCCATATATCAAAATTTGTCTATACCCCCACTTAACATTCGTGTCACCCTTTTAATTTTATCTGTATTTTTCTGATAATGTTTATTCCTATGGCTCATTACACTGCATTCATACTTCTTAATTGAATTTAAAACATGTACCGCTCCATGTGGGATTCGACTTCATCTCTTTTAGTTGGGTTTTATATTTATTTACAATCGTTGGCACCTAGAATTGGATGTGGTGTGCTTGAAACGTTCAACAATCATCCTCCATGGAAAGGTATTTTTCAATAATCCATTAAAGCTAAGTTCATTAGGATAGCTCTTAATCTTTGATTCAATTAGGTGTGAAGATCTTACAACCTTAGAATCCTTATTATGTGATAAAACCTTTCACATATTGCTTTGATGTGTATATAAGAAAATCCTTTCAATAACACATCATGATCATCATCATTGATACTTTGCTCTCAAAACATCCTCAAAACATTTGCATAGATTAAATAAGAAAATGCATAAATCCATCATTTACCTTTCAAGGTATAAAACCCACTTCCAATCATCAACATTTAGAAAACATGGGTTAAATATGGATTTCATCATAAATTCATGTAAAGCTAGCAATACATGCTTAATTTCATAAAGCTCTTCCTTTTTAATAAAAATCCCACATTATATAATTCATAACTTGAAATCATGGGGATTAAATGGGTTAATGGGGAAATCATCATAAAATCATAATACTTCAACAATTCATGCATAAGAGATCATAATTCAATCACCTAAATCAATAATGAAAAGAACCCATGAAAATTGAAGAAAACCCTAACTCAATTTGGGAATTGTAACTTTAAAAAAGAGGAATTTTGGAACTCCATAAATCGAAGGAATTCATGGGTGGAAACTATCATACCCTAAAATGAAATGCTTATCTTAAATTGAGGAATTGAGACTTTGACTTGGAACCCTAGGTTGAATCCTTCTTCTTCTTCAAGTTCTAGAGAGAGAATTATTTGAGAGAGTTCTTCTTTTTGGTGAATTGAGAGAATGATTTCTATTGGGAAATTTAGGGGTTAAAATACTTATATAGATGTCTTAATGATGGGTAAAATGATGTAGTATAGTGCTAGATTAATTATGAAAAGACCCAACAACCACTTAAAAATAATTGATAGCCTATGACCGACGGCCACTGGCAACGGACCATGGTCACAACGACGGATCGTCATGCACGTCCGTCGTTCGTGGTCATAAAATCAACTCGAGGGTCTTAGACCACGGGCCTGAACCACCAACCGTGGTTCCACCAACGGTCCGCTGGTCTGGCTGCATTTCTGACCCTTTCTGGGCAGTGCCAAAGTGATCAACCACGGACCACACCTTCGGTATATGGTCCCATCCACTGGCCATGGGTGGCCAGCGTGGGTTGTCACCTGCAACTTCTAGAAATGTATAATTTGCCCTTTCTCAAATTCGGGGTGTTACAATATCTCCCTCTTGGGATCATTCGTGTTTGAATGAGATTCAAGTTGGTGCAAAAATTGTAGGGGAGGAACTAACAACACTACCTACAATGCAATTCATGTAACCAAGGATGAACTATCGACTCCAAGCTAAGACATTATCAAAACATCATAACAGGGGTGAAACTAAATCTAACATCCCATCATGCATGGAATGCACATATCCGAGGAGGAAACATCAACTCCAAGCTAACATCTGAGGAGGAAACATCAACTCCAACCTAAAGTCATGCTCATAACATCAAATCATGTAGTATACATGCAATTCATACTCATGCGCACATAAACATGAAGAAATTAATAAAATTGACTCATTATCTAAAAACTTGAACTTTTTATAAATCATACATAGTAAGGAAATCATGGAAACACATAAGACACATGATTTTAAAACAAAGAACAAACCATGAAGAACTTATTATCTCAAGATAGAATAGGAGTAGAAGGAACGATATGAGGATATCGGGACATCATATCGACCTCACATCCCAAGTAGAACCGTAAACTAACTGATTCCTCGACAAAATATTCACGGAAGCTATTTCTGTCACGACCCGAGAGCAGCCCTAGTCAGAGCATGGCGTAGTTGACCCCGAAGGGGTCGCATACAAGCCCTTAGCACACTCTTAACATAAGATAATAGAAAATACGGGAAAATTGAAAACTTTTAAAATTGAAGTCTTATTTCATAAAATCAAGCGGAAGTCTGTACTAGAACCTTTGTCTCAAACCATCTATTTAAACTCATAAATAAAAAATTTTGGGACGCAGCCCATACAAAGACTCAAAATATAAAGAAATGACATAAGGAAATAAAGGGTTCGTCCTCGAAGCTATGAGGACTCACCAATTCTTCAATTCATCTAAATCCTTGAAACTCTAGCCTCTAAAGCAACTCAAACCTCCAACCCAACATTTGGTTAGAATGCAAGCAATATGCGTTAGTACAAAAGGTACTAAGCATGAAAGCTAACACAACATCATAAGGGTATCTCAAATGGTTAGTCAACATAAGACATAAGCATAACACACAATAACATAATCACAATATCATCATCATAGTTATAGCATGGTATCCAATATAAGCATCATATAAACACAAGATACATAAGATATATTTAATGAGCATAGGAGATACATCATATTCATGGCCTAGTTTTTAATAAGACTTTCACTGTTACACAATTCAACCTTAAGTCCTTCATATTACAAGAGGACCACTTCACAAGCCACCCCCAAGTATACTTGTGTAATGCAATGATAGCATCCCATACTACCATCCAAGATAAGTACCTCCCTTTGGTCATTCTTGGGCATAGTCCACCTTAACTCAACTATGTGAAGGCTCCCATTTCATGAGACCTAACTTTGGGAAAACCCACACTCTACTACGTAAGAGTCCCCCCTTTAACTTGGATTGTCCTAGCATCAACTAGGTGTTGCTCTCCTTTCTTCTTGAAGTCCGGACCCTATCTTGTGTGACACTACATCTCATTGTTAATATCCACTTGGAGCCAAGCATACACCCCAAGGTTTACTTGTTAAGCCTTGCTTAACACTCATATCTCATGGAAGGATGTCCTCAACAATCCATCCATGCTCAAGTGATTCTATCACTTTCATCTATCAAGCATTTATAGGGTAGGTTAGGTGAGTATAGGCCTTGTCACCACAATTCAACCTATTAGACTTCTATTCTCTTTAGACTTCACTCTCAAAGCCTTAACATCAATAGTTAATCACCTTACCTTCACCCTAAAGCCTTAGCTATCATGATCACAACCTTCCTATCAAGGTTTCTTTCTTAATCTCTTCTTTATACCTAGATTTCAAGGTAATTTGATCACATCTCTCATTACTCGGTGATTCTAGTTTTAATTAATCATAAAGGTTCAATTCTAACTTTACAAGTCAAATCAATAATGTACAATAGATTCTAGTTCAATTCATGATTATACGATCCTAACTTTGACCAATTACAACACAAAATATTGAATTAGGAAGATCAAATATGAACCTTCAATTTTGCATCTAATGGCATAAACCCACAAAGATCACATTCATCAATTTAGATTAGGGTTAATCATAGAAATCACATGAAATCATCACATTATCATTAATCAAATCTAAATAAATCATAATTGGGTGATATCCACAAGATTAGAATCACACCCAAGCCCTACCCACAATGCAATCACAACACTAGCTAGAATTGGGTTTTTGAGTTCACAATTGGGGGTAATCTATGGGGGCTCCATGGGTGGAAGAACCCATGGATGAATAAGCTTAACATACCTTTGATCAAAGCCCTAAACCAAGCTTGAATCGATGGAGAAAACTCGACCTAGTTGATGCCCCAACTTCTTCTTCTTCCTAGCTTCTAGAGAGAGAACTTCTTCAGAGTTATTTGGGGGTTCTAAGATAAATGAGCTAATGACTTAGTTTTAGGGTTTTATTAGGTATTTATAGGTGGTTATTTCACTACTTAACCGACACCCTAACCACTAAATTAATTAACTAAATTAATTCCTAATCACCAACTTAAAACTAAAAAGCTGGAAATTGGCAGCATCTACGAGACCCCATCCACGGACCGTGGATAGGTCTACTGGATGTGGTTTGGTCTCGTGGTTTGGGTCAGAGACTCATATTTTGCAGGCCAACTCAGGCCTGACCTACGCATATGACCTATGAGGCGTTGGTTGATCTAAGGGGCGTCAATAGGGGTCGTGGATCAAGCCGTTTTGACAGATTTTTGGGCAGTGTTGGGGTCCTCCTCAAGGACCCTTTGGGTGGTCCTTGGGGAGTCGTACCCGGACGTTTAACCCCTAAACATGTCATTCTAAGTATGGGAGTCATTCCTATGTGTTTTAACCCTCATACACCACTCCAAAACTCCACTACAAGACTCTACAACACACTAGTTTCCTGGGTGTTACAATTTCTTTATTTCTCAACTTCTTGACTTGCCAGTCTAGAATCTCAACCAGAACTTCCTCAAAAGAAACGTTCTCCTTAAATCCCAAACCTTCTAAAGAAACTATGGATGTTGGATCACTAACACATTTCTTCAACATAGAGACGCGGAAAGTGAATGCACCGATGTCAACTCATTTGGCAAATCTAGCTCAAGGCGACCTTACCAACACGCCTCCAATTCTAATATGGGCTTGCATATCGGGGACCAAGCTTCCCTTTCTTTCCAAACCTCAATACACCCTTCATGGGTGATATTTTCATGTATACCCAATCATGAACATCAAATTGAAGAACCCTTCCTCTCACATCGGTATATGACTTTGCCGACTTTGAGCCATTTTCAACCTTTTTCTAATAAAATGAATTTTCACTATGGAAACATGTACCAATTTGGGACCTATTAAGGCAACTTCACCCACCTCAAACAAGCCTATGGGAGATCTACACCTACTACCATATAAGGTCTAAAATGGAGCCATATTAATAATCGAGTGATAACTATTATTATAAGCAAACTTTTTCAATGGCAAATGGTCAATCCAATTACCCTTAAAATCAATCACACAAGCTCTTAACATATCTTCCAAAGTTTGGATAGTACGCTCCACTTGCCCTTTGGTTTGGGGATGAAAGGTCGTACTAAGCTTAACACGAGTACCAAGACCCTTTTTGAATGATTACCAAGACTCAAAAGTTAATTGGGTACCATGATCGGAAATAATGGACAAAGGCACTCCATGCAATATTACCTTTTCTCTCAAGTACAACTTGGCATAGTCCTCTACCGAATAGGTAAGGAAATAAGCCAATTTCATCATCCGATCTAGTATAACCCAAATCAAGTGATGTTGTCACCGGGTGTGAGGCAACCCAAAAATAAAGTCCATGTTCAAATATTCCCACTTAAAAGTAGGAATGATAAAATATTGGGACAAACCTCCCAATTTCTGATGCTCAACTTTCACTTGTTGGCAATTTGGACACTTAGCCACAAATCCTGCAATATCTTTCTTCATCCCATTCCACCAATAGACCTACCGCAAATAAATGTACATCTTGGTGGCTCCTGGGTGAATGGAATATTGCGACCTTTGGGCTTCTAACTAGATTTGTTCTCTTAAGTCATCAACAGTTGGAACACACAAACGACCTTAATATCTAAGCACACAATCTCCCCCTTGGGAGAAAGCCTCAATGGACTTCTTAAGCACCGCTTCTTTCAATTCAACAAAAATTGGATCAAGACCCTATTTAGCTTTCACAACCGCCACAAAAGATGATTCGGAACCATTATGAACCATAACACCACCCTTGGTGGAGTCCATTAACTTAACACCTAATCGGGCCAATCCATGAACATCTCAAACCAAATCTTTCTTTTCTTCTTCAATATGAGCAACACTACCCATAGCTAATGACGAAGAGCATCTGCCACCACATTTCCCTTTCCATGGTTATAGAGAACACTCATATCATAATCTTTCAATAACTCTAGCCACCTTCTTTGGCAAAAAATTATATTTTCTGATTGAACACTTATTGCAAACTATTGTGGTCGGTAAACACATCTACATGAACTCCATAAAAATAATGCCTCCAAATCTTTAATCAAAAAACAACCGCCGCTAATTCAAGGTCATGGGTAGGATAATTCTTCTCATGAATCTTATGTTACCTTGAGGCATAGGCAATATCTTTCTGATTTGCATAAGCACACATCCTAGCCCAATTCTCGAGGCATCACAATAAACCACAAAAACCATTTGTCCTTTCAGTAAAATCAACACCCTGGCGGAAGTAAGTCTATCTTTCAATTCTTGGAAACTTTTTTCATATGATTCGTACCATATGAATTTAGCCTTATTTTGAGTCAAAGTCGTAAAAGGAGAGGCAACTGAAGAGAATCCCTCAACAAACCTTCGATAGTAACCGGCAAAACCCAAGAAACTTCTAAAATCCGAAGGGTTTAGAGGTTTGGCCAACTCTTGACCGGATCAGTTATCTTAGGATCTACCTCAATACCCTTACTTGAAACAATATGACCAAGAAAAGCTACGGACCTTAACAAATATTCACATTTGCTAAACTTTGAAAAAATTTATTGGTCCTTAAGAATTTTGAACACGATCTTCAAATGATCAATATACTCATTCTCACTCCTTGAATAGATTAATATATCATCAATGAACACAATCACAAACATGCCGAGGTATTGTCTAAAACCCCTATTCATAAAATCCACAAATGTCGCCGGAGCATTAGTCAACCCAAACGACATTACCAAACACTCATAATGACCATATCGAGTTCGAAAAGCCGTCTTCGGAATATCATCTTCTTTTACCCTCAATTGGTGATAATCTGATCGAAAATCAATCTTAGAGAAATAACTTGCTCCTTGAAGTTGGTAAAATAAATCATCTATCCTTGGGAGAGGATATTTATTCTTAACAGTCACCTTGTTCAACTAACGATAGTCAATACACATACGAAGAGAACCATATTTCTTCGTAAAACACAAAACTGGAGCACCCCATGGAGAGATACTCGATCGGATGAAACCCTTATCCAACAAATCCTTCAATTGTTCTTTCAACTCCTTAAGTTCTACTGGGGAATACGGTAAGGAGGATTAGAAATAGGTGGCGTATCTGGCAGAAGGCCAATATCCAAGTGTATTTCTCTCTCAAGGGAAATACCGGGTTAATCCTCTGGGAACACTTTCGAAAACTAATTAACAACGGGGACCGACTCAAGAGTAGGGGTTTCAGAATCTACATCCCTCACCCTAACTAGATTGTAAATGCAACCCTTAGAAATCATCTTTCTAGCTTTAAGACAATAGAAAAACTTAACCTTAGGCTTAGAGTTTCCCCCTTTTCACTCTAGGACAGGCTCATTTGGGAAGTGAAACTTGACTACACGAATTCTACAATCGATAGAAGCATAACAGGAGTGCAACAAATCCATACCAAAGATAACATCAAAATCTAGCATATCAAGCTCTACCAAGTCAACAAGAGTAGGTCTATGGGACAAGGAAATGGGACACTTTCTATAGACCCTCTTAGCATAAATTTAATCACCAATAGGAGTAGAGACAGAAAATAGATTTAACAACACATATAACAGAACATCAAACCTCATAGCCATATATGGCGTCACAAAAGAAAAGGTAGCACCGGGATCAAATAAAGCATAAACATCCAGTTCGAAAATATTCAACATACAGGTAGCCACATCGGGAGAATGCTCTTGTTCACCATTAGTCTAAAGTGCATAGAATCAGTTCTACTTAGGAGCTTTGGGACCTGAACAACTAGTAGGAGCTTGCTTTCCCTCTCTTTATTTAGTCACAAGCATTGGCCAATCCCTAATTTTATGACAACTCTTACCAAAACTAAAGCAATCATCCGTCCCGGCTAGGCACTTACCCTCGTGCTTCCTTCCACACCTAGTACAAGTAGACATGGGCAATGAAGATCCTCTTCTATTACGTCCTTGAGGCTTAGGGTTAGACACCCTATCTTTGTTGAACATACGAGGAGCATTGGAGGAACCTTCACTGGGAAATCATCTGTCAAAATCTAGGACGACCATGTCCATCGAACCTTGCATAAGAGAAATTAACTTCACTGGCCATAGCCCTATTTATCTCTGTAGACCTTTCCTTAAGTTTCTCCTCTTCAATTTGTTTTTAATAAACCATGAGACGAGAGATGTAAATTTTGTTACACTGCATGGCGGTACAATACAACAACAACATTATACTAATAGACCCTTTATTCTCAAAGTATTCATAAACATGCACATAATATCATAATCATGCATACACCTCATATCCTGCATTCAAGGGTCACATTGAGTAACCACATATAGAATTCAACACATGAAACATAGATACAACCATAACTAAAGTAATCCATTCATTTCATGCATAAACTCATGTGATCATATTATAGGTCATGTGGGTGAAGTATTTTCACAATAGGGCCATCTACAACTCAACATACGTAAGGGCTTCTTTCTTAAAGCCTTGGCATTCTTAGTTTATTCATTTTAGCTTTTACCCTTTAAAGCCCTAGGAGTCATCTTCATGTTACAAGCCTTACTCTCAAGCAATGCCTTCCATGTTCATCATGTATACCTAGTTCTTAAGGTAACCTCACTACATGCCTCATTCTTGATCAATTATAGTCATATAGGAGACATATAAACTCAATCTCAATACTACACAACCATGATCCCTCATATGAGACTCAATTAAATCAATTCATGTCTTGAAGATTTACCTTTTAGCAATCCATGTCTAGGTCATCTAATCTAAGTCAGGACATAAAGAAGTTCATCATTCTTGGCGGATCACATTTAAACCCTCAATGCCTCTTTCATGACATAACCCTAGACTAGATCAATTTCATCCTAGACCCTATGGTTAATCATGGATAAATGTTTTATTACACTAGAATCATGTAATTACACCAAGTGCAACCATTAATCACATAATTGGGCCATATTCAACAATTCCCACATCATGAAGTCAATTTAGTAAAGTGGGGAAAATCATGGGTCCAAGGGGAGTTTTCATCATAAAACAACAATACTCCATCAATCAAATCTTAATTCATCATAATCAAGCATAATAAACCATAATTAATCAATTGAAAACGTTTTTGAAGGATACCCATGTCATAGATTGAAAGACGTAGGTATGGGAAAATTGGAAACTTGAAAACGTCTTTTGAGAGGGCTCCTTGAATGAAACTTAATGAAAGATGAAGAATCCCATACCTTAGATGTAGAATCCAAACAATTTTTTATTGAAAATCCCCCTTCTTCAAGCTCTACCTTTATCTCTTTCTTTGTTCTTCAACGGAGGTTTCTAGAGAGAAGATATTTGGAGAAGAGGGTGTTTTGGGACTTGATTTGGGGTCTTGGGTTATAATGAATTAATGAGGTGTTTAATGTATTTAAAAAATTTATATATATGTATAAATACTAAATTAAACAACCCCTACTTAAAACAACTTTAAAACGAATTACCTAAATGACCCCTTGATTTGGCCGACTTTGGGGCAGATTGCAGTGATGACCTACGGCCACCACATACGGGGGCGTAGGTCAGCTCACGTCCCCTACTGGTGGGGCGTAGGTCAAGCAAGAATATCCCTTGGTTCCCCTTGACCCACGAATAACTCCCACGGAGCGTAGGTCCCCTCCGTGGGTCACACAAATTTTGCAGATTTTTGGAACATAGGCAGCCTTGGGGTTTAGACTTTAGCATCCTTCTCAAGGACCCTTGGTTGGTCCTTGGGGGGTCGTACCTTGACGTTTAACACCTAAAAACCTCAACCTAAGCTTGGGAAGTCATTTTACACTTCTAAACCCCACAACGAACTCGAAACAAACTCGTTGGGCTCTAGTTTCATCTACTAGATTTCGGGTTGTCACATTATCTCTCCCTTAGGAACATTCGTCCTCGAATGACACTTTAAAAGCTTATGGAATTTAAGACTCAAGAATAGCAGCCCATCATGCATGAGACATCAAAATAATGCATATACACAAGGAGGAAGCATCACTCCATCTCAATATAATCAGTGCAACACAAGGAAGTATGAACTACATCTAACAACCCATATATGTATGAGATTCTCATAACTTGTCATGCTCAAGGAGGAATTACCATCTCCTAGTCATAATGTGCTCAACATACACTCTCATGGAGCTCATATGCAATTACTTCTCAAAACAAAGGATTTTATTCAAGGAGGAATTTCTCAACTCCTAATTAAAGCATGCTCATATATTCTTCTAATGAAGTACAATAGGCAACTCTTATTCAAAGCACTACAACATGAGGAAAACAATTCACATGAACTAATTTTCTTTCAAAATACAGGTTTTCATGAACATGCATTATATAAGGAAGTCATGGCAATACATAAACACATAACAACATTGCTAGCTAGGCACACCATCTCCCCCTTGGGAGTAAGCCTATACAAACTCTTCTAAACATCTTCTATCACATAATTATGGGAGGAATTACATTTTCCCACTAAGAGCAAGCTCATCAAAACAATATGAAGCCAATGTGCCATTTCATCAAAAGAATTACAAAGCATGTTCATCACATCATCTCATGATGTCAAATATGCCATCATAATACTAAAATGCACAACAACATGAGGAACGTGTAAATCATGAAAAACCCATTTTATACAAAATAAGAATATTTAAAAAAGATGCATAACATGAGGAGATCATGGAAATTTTTCTAACACATTCATGACTCCAAAACATAAAACAAGCCCAAACATGGAACTCTTAGTCTCAAGCTGTCCATTTTTCTAAAAGCTCAAATACTACTCCTTTCAAATAAACCCAAAGCATTACCAAGCCTCATTATAACATTATCGGGTTCTAAAAACAATAGAGGTCTAATGACCATGCATCCAAACCCTACCAAGGTTAACACGAGTAAGTCTAAGGGACAAGGGAATCATGGGACACATATACATCCAAGACTCCACAATCATGAAATGAGTTGTTAAGGAGGACTTATCATTTTAAGCTAGAGGAGAAATAGAAGGGAACATAAGGATATTGGGATACCTCATTGGCCCTTGGCCTCCTAAATATCACCCTCAACTAAAACCCTTACGAAAATACCACTCCTCAACAGTCTCATGGAAACACCTCCTTAATCTTCTATACCTTAACTTGTCGGTCTAAGATCCCAATTGGTACTTCTAAATTAGAGAGGTTCTCATTTAAGCACTTTTTCTCACAAGCAACCTTACTAACACCACTCAAAGTCTCATATCAGCCTACCAAACCGGGACTAAACTCCTCGAACTAACTACACCTCATAAGGTGAGAATTTTAAGTCAATCTCAATCATGAACATCTACAACACTCAACGACCTTGCTATCTAAGCACATAGCTTTAAATTCTAAGGCCGGAGCAAGTTATCACTCAACATTCACATCTCTCACGCAAGGTGATTCTAAGCCATGGAGAATTACACTTCTATCCTCCTTTAAAGCAATCCATTCACTCAACATCTCTAGGTATCTTTTAAGCACCACTATTCATCAAATCCTCCAACACATCATAAAACTCATTATGGCTAGGTTGGTTTCTACCAACAAACACATATAACCACAATTAAACCCATGTATACTAAGGACAACATGAAAGTTCATCATGTACAATTCATCAAGTCACAAAAGAAAAGTACTACCAGAATAAAAGTAACACATACCAGGAGCAACATTAGGAGGATACTCTTGTTCATCTCTAGCTTGAAGAGCATCAAACCTAGATTTCTTCTTATTTCTTTCCCTAGCCATAAGTATTGGGCAATCTCTCATCTTGTGGTCACTTCCACCACAACCATAACAACCCTTCGTGCCGACTAGACACTTACTATCATGTTTCTTTCCACACATAGCACAAGTAGGCCTAATCATATAAGATCCACTACCACTCACTCGTTGAGATTTTAGGGTAGACACCCTCTTTTGGTTAAACTTAGAGGGAATCTTAGAAGAGCTTTAACCATAAGATCTTTCTTGAGAGGAGTTATCATTATCAAATCTATACCTCTTTATTTCCCTAGACCTCTCTTCAAGTTTCTCCTTTTCAAACCATTGAGCATGGATCACAGGACAATGAATATTCATATCATTCTTAAGCATAACCGTACTATATTATTTTGCTATCAAGTCGGATACACCCTACACAAAGTTACTCATCTTCATCCTAGGGTTGGCCACTATGGATGGAGCATATCTTGACAATTTAGTGAACACCCGAGCATGCTCCTTAACACTTATCCTATCTTGGTGAAGGTTAATAAACTCAAGTATCTTAGCCTCTCTCATTTCTAAAGGGCTAAACCTATCAATGAACCAATTCTTAAATCATTCCCATTCCATGGAGCCCACTTCTACCGACCCCACTCTTTTCCATTTACTAAACCACATTAAGGCAACATCCTTCAATTGGTAAGCGGCCCATTCCTCCTTCTATACCAGAGTTACTCCTACAAGGTTCAACAACCTAGAGACCTTATCTATAAACTTTAGAGGATCTTCATCTATCTTTGACCCATAGAATTCCGGAATCTTTATCCCGACTTGAGTCAACAATAGAAAACCATACCTACTCTTCTCATTAGACACATAATCCCTATATGAACAATTAGATCTTGGGGATGAGCTTGGAGGGGAACCTCTTGCTCCACATTATCTTCTTCATTCCTTTAAACATGAGCCTTTGAAGTAGTCATATCCTGAAAACCATAGGGCACACATTAAGAGAAAGACCTAATAAAACAAAACTGTAGGGCACGACTTAGAGAATGAAGAAGTGAAGTTTTTCCAAACATCCGATAGCCTCCTATTTATAAAATGTGGTGCGCTTCACATTCATGAACAAGACTCTACTAGATGTCGTTTGGGACATCCTAAACACAATCCCAAAACCTTAAGCTCTCATACCAAGTTTGTCACGACCCAGGGGTACCTCCTAGACGTAACCCGGCGTACTTGACCCTGAAGGGGTCGTATACAAGCCCTTAGCATATCATGACATAAGAACATAGGAAAAAATTTAGAAAATTTAAAACTTTTCTTTACAAACAAAGGCTTTTATAAAACTATAGAGAGTCTGTTACACTATGGCTCAAACCATCTATAATACTTGGAATAAAACTCTTAAATACAATCTCCCATATAATTCTTCTTAATTCAATTATTTCTATACCTTTAAGTATATATAAGATTAAAGTTTCATAACTTTTTATCATTTCATCATGCATATATGTAGTCTTCGTTATGCATGTTTTTCTTTCAATTATTCCTTCCTATCATATTCATAACTGATTAAATCCATATTAGATCATTATGACTAGATTATCTGTTTATCATGTTTTCCTGTCACTTCTAGCATCATTCTTTAGCGGATACTTTCTTCTTATCAGCGCCTCGACTTTGTTTACTCCCCTATTATGGCTTTCCTCGCCTTACTGGTTTCAACATTAGGATGGCATAGTATAGAAGTTTTCTCCCTGTTTCAAGTGTGCTAATAAACTAGAAATCATGATTCAAATAATTCTAATACATAATAACTAACATAAACTTATTCAATCATATATATGATATTCAGGAATATATGAAATTAGTTCTGCATATTTATTGAACAATATACCTTTGTCTCTTGATTGTCCATGATATCTGAAAGTTGCTCCATTATCTATTAAGAAAGAATATCTTAAGTATTTGAGAGTGTTTTTATGAAAGCTTGCTTCGTTTATTGAAGGCTTGCTTTTTATGTTACATTTACATTCCTTTATATAGACAATTTCTAATTCTATCCTATTCTTTATAATGTGTCTATTGTACATAATGCACTATCTTTATAATAATGCACCCCTACTTTACGAATTTCTTACAATAATTTACATTAATGCATTCCTACTTTACGACTTTTTTACATAGTACTGTACACTTTACACTGTTTACTTTTGGCTTTGTCGGCCAAATGTGTTTTGTCCTTTCTTCTTTATCTTCTTATCTCATATCTCTCTGTCTTCTGTCTTTATCTTATTTTATTCCAGCTAGACATCTGGAATCATGTTGTCTTCTCCATTACATTTTGAGCATAGATGATCAAGGTATTTGTGTCCAATTAGTTTACAATATCTGGTTAATAGTTCTGGCGAAATAAATCTTATTTTTACTGCTCTTGTCGTAGGTCTTTCTTCTGGTTTTAATAATGATAAAATCCATTTATGGACTTCATCCATATCTGGTTTCCTTATCTCCCTTGAGTTGGCATAAATCATTAATTGATCTCTGGAATAGTAGCTCCATATAGCATTCCCATTCAAATAATTGTTGGCTAGTTCTTGTATTATAGTTGATATACCAATTATTCTTTTATTGGCATAGAAATTGGGTATCTCAATTTTTGGTATTTCTGGTTGTTCTACAATATCATCCCGTATTATCATATCTTTGGTTAGGCCTATCTTTACAACTTGAATAGGAGGTTTTATCTCCTCATGTAATATCTCTGCTGTTGCCGTATAGAATTTCACATAAAATAAATTTCCTTCGGTCATTCATTTGTATATAATAAATGCTTTATATAATTCTGGTATGCCGCTTATTTCTTCTCCGTCATAGGTATATGCAGTACTTATTAATCCATAATTATAACATATTTTAACTAGGTTAGCATTGGTTTTTGGCTGTGCAATTAGTATGTTGTATCCTTGTAATTTCTGGGTTATATAGTCTTGGTTTGGATCTTTTGTAGTGGTAGATCTGGGATTGAGGTTTAGGTAAGTCTATTTTTTGTATATATTTTCGATGTATGTCCTTGCAATATGGTTATATACCTTTTTCTCATGTTGTAGACTATCTGCATACGTCGAAGTTTGTGGTTCTATGGGTAATGGATTTTTTGCTTTTTGTGTAAATGGCTTTTCAAATAACTGATTTAAATTCGTATTTTGTTGTTTCTCCATAACTGGTTTTCTTGTACCTGCAACTGTATCTAAACAAACATTATGGGTTTTTAGGTGTTTCCCAATGTCACCTCTTAGCTCTGGATTTTTAAAGTCTTCCGATCGACTTAGCTCCGCATTTTTACAGTCATGCTGCTGACTTGTACTAGCTTTAGACTTTAGATTATCTTCATTAGTCTTTAGCTTTTGTATCTCATTGTCCATACTGTCCACTTTGATACAAAGTGCAGTAATGGCTTTGACTATCTCTTCGATTGTATTTTCTTTCTCAGTTTGAGTAGCTTTGTCTTGATAAGTAATCTGCAATGACATTCTTATCAGTTCTCATTACTTCAATAGTAAATGTAAAATTAAATATATTTAATACTAATCTCCTTATTTCTTTTGTAGTTACTGAATCTTGTATTTTTCTTGTTAGCCACCATTTTACTTGTCTGTTGTCTGTCCTTATAATAAATTTGTTATATACAATATATGGTTCAAATGATAATAAACATTTATATACTGAATATAATTCTTTCATGTTTATTTTCCACCTTATTTTTGTATTAGTAAATGTTCCTGAATAATATCTACAATGATGTTCTATCTTTTCTTCATCATATCTGTATTTTAAGACTCCTCCATAACTTTTTTCACTGGCATCTGATTCTACTATATAAGTAATTTTTTTGATTTCATCCGGAAAATATAGTTTGGGTAGGTTCTTACATAATAGTTTTACTTTTTGTATTTATGTTTGGTCTTTTTTATCAAACTAGTATTCTATGTCTTTCTTTAATTTTTGTTGTAATGGTTTTAAATTTTCTGCTAATTTTGGTATGTACTCTCTTACTTGGTTTACTAGTCCTAAAAATGATTGTAATTTCTTTTTTGTATCTAGTTTTTCATTTGAGTTAATTATTTTTTGTACTATATGCGTTTGCATTTTTATTCCATTTTTATCTATTTGTATTCCTAGGAATTCTATTTGGCTTTTCATTATATCTGCTTTCTTTTTACTTAGGCTTATGCCTGAATATTCTATAATGTGTATGAATTTTTCTTGAAGTGATACTTAGTGTAGATAGGATTATGGGATCCTATCTATGAATTGCACAAGTATGGCTTAGGGCTTCTTATGTGATAGTTCTATTATGATGGGATGATCTTGGTATTTAATTATGTATGTGAACTATGCCTTGTGAATATTAGAGTATGCATTATGTTGTGTTGGAGACTATGCTTGTGATTATGATGATATCATTTATGCTATGATGAATTGTGCATGATTTGTCTGATGAGCTACATTCTCCAACTATTTCAAATATGATGTTCAAAAGTGGCATATAGCATGGTTTCAAATAAAATGTCCCGTTTATGCATGTTTTAAAGATTTTCTATGCATGACTTCCATAATTAGTACATTTTGAGCTAACCCGTATCTCTACATTTTCTATAAGTATAGGGTTTGGAGATTTCGAATTCTACCCTCGTGGCTAGGACCTTAGTAGATCAATAAGAAGAAGATTGGTGAGTCCTCATAGTATTCGAGGGCTTGACCACATGTCCTTTATGTCATTCTTTTATGTTTAGACTTATCTAAGGGCTATGTCCCTAAGATTGTTGACCATTTTTGGGGGGTGCGGAATTCATGGTAAAATATAATAATACTTATTGTAATATTCTTCTGATAGTTGTTTTAATCTGAATATTTCTTTAATATTATTTGTGATGTATTCTAGATATAACATATCTTGGGTTCTTAGGTACATATATAAATTATTTTCCATTAATTGTTCTAATAGTTTTATATCTTCAATAGCTTCTGTCCAATATTGTAAATATTCGTAGTTCATTTTTAATCTGAATTTATTTCTAAATAGTATAATTCTATTCTCTCGAGGTTTAGATCATGTAGGTCTGTTTCACACCATTGTTGGTTTAATATATCTTCTAATTCGTCTTCATTAAATATTTTTTCCCATATAATTCTTCTTAATTCAATTATTTCTATACCTTTAAGTATATATAAGATTAAAGTTTCATAACTTTTTATCATTTCATCACGCATATATGTAGTCATGTTCTTCGTTATGCAGGTTTTCCTTTCAACTATTCCTTCCTATCATATTCATAACTGATTAAATCCATATTAGATCATTATGAACTAGATTATCTATTTATCATGTTTTCTTGTCACTACTAGCATCGTACTTTAACAGATACTTTCTTCTTATCAGCGCCTCGACATTGTTTACTCCCCTATAACGGCTTTCCTCGCCTTACCGGTTCAACATTAGGATGGCATAGTATAGAAGTTTTCTCCCTGTTGCCAGTTTGCTAATAAACTAGAAATCATGATTCAAATAATTCTAATACATAATAACTAACATAAACTTATTCAATCATATATATGATATTCAGGAATATATGAAATTAGTTCTGCATATTTATTGAGCAATATACCTTTGCCTCTTGAATGTCCATGATATCTGAAACTTGCTCCATTATCTATTAAGAATGAATATCTTAAGTATTTGAGAGAGTATTTGAGAGTGTTTTTATGAAAGCTTGCTTCGTTTATTGAAGTATTGCTTTTTATGTTACATATACATTCCTTTATACAGACAATTTCTAATTCTATCCTATTCTCTATAATGTGTCTACGGTACATAATGCGCGATCTTTATAATAATGTGCCCCTACTTTACGACTTTCTTACAATAATTTACATTAATGCGCTCCTACTTTATGTCTTTTTTACATAGTACTGTACACTT
>JAJOOE010000269.1:0-76486 GCA_036250405.1 Solanum raphanifolium
GTAGTTTGAGGAACATCTCTTTTAAGAGAATGATTTTTGAGTAATTATCTCAAATCAAAGAAAAAGTTGTGCTTTTAAACATATGACCTGAGTATTTTGGAAGTAGTATTGAGCACCGATATAGGGGCGACTTTGAGTTCAGATAACTCACGTCTCCATAAACCATGTAGCTATCATGGGTAGTAAAGGATCATACTTTTTAGATGATTCCTTAGGTGTTTTTTAGCATAGGCTAGTGGATCCACTTAGTTAAGGCATTCTATATGACGACAAAGTATAGGACAGTTCTGGTAGCATAGGCAAGACGTTGTATCATCACTTAGGCTCATAGTAGTGGTTGTCGGTTAGAGAGAGAAACTCCCACAGAGTTATAATATATCTTATTATATATAAGTGGAGTGGTTATTGTCTTCTTCAATACACTGAGTTGATTTCTATTGTTTTAAAAACTTTCTATATATTGCATGTGTATTATTGCTTTATATTGAGTTGTGTATCCAGAGTTGAGTACCTAGAGTCGAGTATCATATCTTTGAGTTGATTATCTAATCTCTGAGTTGAGTATCTTATCCTTGATTACTTCTGAGTTGAGTAAGTTGAGTAGTTTTGAGTATCCTTGAGTATTCCTTGAGTTGAGTAAGTTTGAATAGAGGTAAGTATGTTTCTTTTTTTCCAAGTTCAAGCTTATGTTAAGCTTTAGAATTCCCTTTACATGCTCGTACATTCCACGTACTAAGCCATTTGGCATGCATCCTTTCATGATGCATATACAAGTATTCAGGGTCATCAAGAGGAGGTTCGTTGATACCATATGCAATTCGATTTAGTTATGGTTAACCTCCTTGCTTTCGGAGGATTCTATTTAGCTTTCAGTTATATCAATTGTTAGGAAGTCATGGGTCTTGTCCTGACATCCAGCTTTGTCATTTAGAGGCTTCATAAATAGACAGTAGAGTTTCAGAAGTTTGTTCATTTATTTTATTAAATGTTTTAAATACTTAAGTTGCCTATTTTATGGCGAGTTGAATAATTTATTTTATTCAGAGTTTTTCATTTGAGTTAAAGCTTTGTATTTAAGTTTTCATGATTTCTTATTCCATTTTTAAGCTTTTGTATGCTTAAGTTAGTTTTCTACTTGTAGTCAGCCAGGATGAGGGTTCGCTTGGGGACCAAGAATGGTTATCAAGTGCCGGCCATGTCCTGGGTATAGACTCGAGTCGTGACATATATAATTCAACATGAACCCTATTTTTAGTTATAAATCTTGAGAAGTATTTCAAAGCCAACACTTGAGTTTTAAACTTAGTTTTGATGAAGTAAATATGAGAATGAGAAGAGTAATATTCATGAGTTCCATATTTTATTTAGACCCTTGAGTCGAGTAGCTCATGCCCATAAATTTCGCATGAACTCCATCAGTTAAGTATCTTTGAGAGGAGTAGTATCTTTAAGTTTTAAGTCTTGATTATTAATTTCCTAATCATTTTGGGATTATATTCCCAATCATGGGGATACTATATGTTACCCATGAAGGTCCTTCAGTTGAGTAGTTCATGCCAATAATTCCGCATGAACCCTATGAGTTGAGAAGTCTTGAGATTATATGTATCATTGAGTCCTTGAGTTGAGTAGTTCATGCCATAATTCCATATGGACCCTCCGAGTTGAGCATTCTTGAGATGAGTAGTATCATTTACTCCTTGAGTTCTGGATTGTTGAGTTCCAAGTATTGAGTTCTATGCATGATTATTGAAAACCTTGAATTGATTCGTTCACGTCCATAATTCGGCATGAACCCTATCTTAAGAAGTCTTTTTACAAAATGTTTAAAACCTGTTTTATAGACTTGAGCACTGAGTTGAGGAAGAGTAGAGCTCAGTTCATTTTCTTTAAAATAATATATGGGGACTAAGTATTCCCAAGAGTAAATATTTTTACATTTAAGATGAGAGGAAACTGAGATTTCCAACAGAGTTTTGAGAAGTTTGAGTATCATCTCTTTTAAGAGAATGATTTTTTAGTAATAATCTCAAAACACAGAAAGAGTTATGTTTTTAAACATATGAGCTAATATATTTTGGGAGTAGTATTGAGCACCAATATGCGGGAGAGTTCATACAACTCACAGCCCCCATAAACCATGTAGCCAATGTGGGTAGAAAGAGTCATACTTTTAGATGATTCCTTAATGCTTTTTAGTATAGACTAGTGGATCCACTTAGTAGTAGGTTCTATACCCCGGCAAAGTATAGGATAGTTCAGGCAGCGTGGACTAGACGTTATATCATCACATAGCTCACAGTGATGGTTGTCGGTTAGAGAATTTCCCACGGAGTTATATTGTATTTTATATATAAACTGAGTGATCATTGTATTCTTCAATACATAGAGTTGTTATCTACTATTTTAAAAGCTCTCTATATATTGCATTTTTTATTGTTTCTTTATCCAGAGTTGAGTACCTTTGAGTTGAATATCATATATTTGAGTTGAGTATCTAATATTTGTGTTGAGCATCTTATTCTTGAGTTGAGTTTAGTTGAGTGAGTTGAGAAGAGGTAAGTGTGTTTCCTTTTTATCAAGTTCAAGCTTATGTTTATGCTTTAGAATTTCCATTACATGCTCGTACAATCCATGTACTGAGCCATTTGGCTTGCATCATTTCATGATGCAGATACAGGTATTCAGGATCATCAATAGGTATTTCGTTGAGGTCATGTGATATTTCAGTCAGCTTTGGTGAGCCTTCTTATATTCTAGAGGACTTTACCTTTACCTTACAGTTAGTAGTTTTGAGATGTCGCGGGTCTTGTCCCGATATCTTTCTGTAATAGTAGAGGCTTCATAGATAGACAAAGTTGAAGAGTTTTCTGTATTTACTTTCTTTTGAGTATTGTTCAGATCTTTCTTAAAGTTCACTATTGGAGTTTAATGAATTTAATTCAGTTTTAAGCTTAAATATGCTTGAGTTAGTCTTCCGCTTGTAGCCAGCCAGGATGAGGGTTTGCTTGGGGACCAACAATAGTTCTCGAGTGCCTGCCACGTCCAGGGTGTAGGTTTGGGTCGTGACAAGACCGTTCAAATTTTACCACTAGAAGAAAATTCCACTTGCTTGACACAGAAAAAAGGATATAATTGAGTAAATTAAATTATATGCTCTCTAAATATGATCTATGTACATGAGATTGAGAATTTAGGAGTTAAACCAAGTAAAATGTGAAGATCTTGAAATCCAACATGATAAGTTCTTTCACTATATCAAGATATCAAAGTCTGGCTTATTTTTTTTCCATTAATGAGGAATTAAATTTAGTTTTTAATAGGAATAAAAGTATAACATTGTGAGATTACTTTTGACCTTTAAAAGATGTCAATGGAAAATGGAAGGATTGTGTATTTTCTAAAGAGTTGTGATTTCTTTAAGGGTTGTGACTTTTCCGAAGAGTTGCGAGTTTTCTGAAAGGTTGTGACATTTTCTAAGGGTTGTGACCTTTTCGAAAGTTGTTACTTTTCTAAAAAGTTGTTAGTTTTCCAAAGGACTGTGAGCTTTCTAATAAGGCACAATAAGCACATGTTCATACTACCCTTTGATGTCTATAAATAGAGGGTTTCCTCTCATTTTTTGCATAACGGATTTCCTCAACCCTTTCTTATTCTGCATAAACAAGTTTTAGTATACTTTACTCCCGTTGAGTGGTTCGCTGACACCTTAAGGTACCAATATACTGGTGAGTAAGATCGTTCTATCCTAGGAGAATATATTCGATTAACATCAAATACTTGAGGGGATATGTTTTCTTAAGGACACATTGGGCATTTAGAAGGTTCGAGTTTCTTCTTTTCAATACTGTTTCTAGTTTCTTGCACATTATATTTTCTTTACTAGTTTTAAGTTTTGGTTCTGAAAATATATTTTAACACGTTTCCTTCTAGAAAAGTCACAACTCTTCAAAATAGTCACAACCCTTCATTTTCCATTCACACATTTTAAAACCCAACATTAATCTCATTATGTTTTAATTTTATGTCTTGTAAAAACTAAATTTAATTCTATATTAATGGTAAAATAATGATCATAAACATTAAGGTTTGACTTTCATATCTTGAAATATTAAAATAAATTATTATGATGTATTTCAAGATGTTCACATTTTGCATGGTTTAACTCCTAAATTCTCAATCACATGTACATTTATCATATTTAGAGCGTAAACTTTAATTTACTCAATTATATCCTGTTATTCTGTTTCAAGCATGTGGAATTTTCTTGTGATATATTTGGTGGTGAAATTTGAATACATGACCTCTATTTGTGATTATCTCATTATCTAAGAATTTAATCAGTTAGAGAAAATATACAATTATTTACTTAATTATGTTTTCAACGTTTGGGGATGGAAATTCAATCTGCGGGACTAATTAATTGAATCAAATAGGCAACTGAAGACAACTTTCTGTTATTAAAGCTTATGATTGGAATCTTACTAATCAAATTTGCAAATTAGCATTGTCTGACACAATAAGCACATACAGATCTAGAATTTAAATTTGATGAGTTTGATCTTTAAATTTCTTAGAGTTGAACTCGATACACTTCAAAATTATGTGTTCATTTAAATTTTGTTGACATTTGGATGGACTAGTAAACAACATACATAAATATATGTAGGTTGGATGAACACATTGTTGATAGCTACATCCACCACTAGTTTCAAGTACATAGGACGTAACTAGGGTGCGCAATAAGAGAGACTTAGCCTAGAAGGGACTTCGGAAGGGCAAGATTGGTGCACGAGGCAGGGAATGGCCCTTTTGGATTTGATGTTTACGAGCATATCCAAGAGTGGGAGGTGACTGAACTTCAGAGATTGTTTGCTTAATTTCACAAGTAGTTTGAGCCAACTAAAAGGTTCGAGAATGAGAGTTTTTAAGGTTCAATGCATGTTGTCAACATTGCAATTATATCTTCCCTAAGAAAGTTCAAAATCTTCTGCCACTCAACTGTACAACATTTGTCGTGCTTAGGCCCGTTCTTCTCTTACGTATTGAAAAAGTCTATGACTTGCCTTAGTAAGTCTCAAAACCTGCCTCTTTAGTAGGTGATTCACTACTAAAGCGAAGGAAAGACTAGATCAATCAAAGGAGATACTATGAGTCCTCTACCTCATGTCAGAATGTATGCATCCACCGGTGATCACAGGACCAGGTCCCTTACAAAATTAAAGTGCGGAGAATAAATAGCACAATGTAAATCAGTCACAAGATTTTTATGTGGATACCTCCTTGCTCAAGGCAGTAAATCCACGACCTATCACACTGGATTTTCAACTGTTTTCACTAATCTCAAGCAAAAGTGATTACAGATTACAACCACAACAGTGAAACAAAACTCTTAGTCCCACACTAAGTAATACTCCTATTACTTATTGAGCCAAATCACTACATCCATTGCCCACTATATTAACTATTACTAATTAATATAAACTTCAAACCGAAAGACACAAAGTTAACTCTAACAATGTTCTTATCCTCACAACACACAAGAGTTTGAAACGTTTCTTATATAGTGAAACGAATCCTACAAGTTTAGCACATTACAAGCATTCAAGAACAACAACACACACAAATAACACTTCTTCAGTTGATTAGGTCCCTTGTTGTATGTGTTCTTGTTGAAGATGGCCTTCTCTTTTTAAGCTTATTAATTTTCAAAAATTCAAATCTTTGTTTGCCAAATCTTGAGTTTGTGTCTTGGAAGAAGAGACTATATCAAATGGACACAAAACTGTTAGGACAACACCATTGGCTGAGAGCCTATTTTTCTGAAAAGTTGTGCACCAACCATGTCAGATGTGAAAGCTTTTAGACAGCTGTCTTTTGATTTTTTCACGTACGTAGTCTTTCTGGGACCAAGTCCCTTGCAGTATTTTCTTTGTGAGTTCTTCATAAAACTTGCTAGCTCTCTCTCTCTTTTTGAATGAATAATGTTGTTTTTTTTATATTTGTATATATCAGTCACCAACAAGAGTTTTGACCATTGAAACAAACAAACTCGTCCGCCTTTCCTATTGGTGAAGTACGGTGCACTTTTCAATAACCAACCTGATAAGACAGCTTTACAGTTTTACAACATTTTGAATCTGGAAGAGAGCACTATGTCAGGGACTCGGTCCCTGCATTTGTGAGGATCGTCAAAACACCTAGAATACAACATATTCCCAATTTTGATGATGACACACAAATACTGCTCACGCTGAGTTTATTCATTCATTTCCCATGTCGTCAGTCCCAATAACAAGGATCTAGTCCTTTGTTAGATCCCTAAGTTTGTTAAATCATCAAAACTTAACATAAACTCCAAAATAACACCCCACCTATCTAACCAGCTCACATGGTTCACCGATTCACCGACTACACTGAAAGAGCAATATGAAACATAGCAACCAATAGCAGAACACAAAGTAGTATGACCTGTAAAAACCTAAACACAATTGATCGTTCAAACATGAAAGGAAGAAAAAGCAGTTCATTTTCTACACAAGAAAGAATGAGAAGATGTTAAAGTTGAAGACAATATTACGAAAACAACGATAAAGAAGAGAGGCCTGATTGTGTATGGGTGATTCATCTTGATGAACAATTTCACGATAACAAAAAAAAAAAGAAATGATTTCCATTAAGAGCTAGAAATGAAGGAGTTCTTAAGCCAAAATCTCGAATTAGATTTCCACTCAGACTCAATTTGATCAGATTCAACATTAATATTTAGTAGGGGACTCCGAGTTACTCAAAGACAAAATAATTAAACATAACCCTTATCATTTCCAAAAGAATACTTTGTAGAGAGACATATGTGTATGTTAATAGAATTTTGATTGAACCGTAGTAGCTTTCACTCAAACCCTTCACATGAGTAAATGAAAAGGACCATGATAGAATTCCAAACTCGTACTCATATACTTCAAATCTTAATATCCCCCAAATGTGGTTGTAAAGGATCGATTATAAATTTATCTAAACTTATACCTAAATTTGTGAAATGTATTTTGTGATATTAGTAGAGGTGGACATAAACTAGCCTGAATACCATGGATATAAAGAAAAGAGAGTACGCGAAGGACCTTAACTCGAACTTGTGAAGGTAAAAGATTGTTTTCGAAAGAATCTCGGCTCAACTATGACATATCAAAACAGGTAAACACAATAATGAAGAACCCATTTTGAGGAAAAAAGAAGAAGAAATGAAAAATACAAGCATAAATTTGTATGTTGGTAACTCATAATATTAGATAATTGTTGTACAAACTGAACTACAAAATTAAAAACAATATTCGAGTGCATTCGAATATTGTAGCTCATTGAATCTCGATTATCAGCTAGACTTTTTCCCTTAAACAAAAGTTTTTGCAGATGAACTGGTATGTTTAGCTTCTGTAGAAGCATGCCCTTCACATCCTTGACCAACTCGTGCTTGTGCACATCTAATGTAACACTTCCATCACTCGACTTGATTAAGTTCTCTATTGTTCTACTCTTCACTTTTTAGACGGACTCTTCATCGATATCACACTGATATAATATCTTCGAATCTTCCAATTCGTGTTCCCCAAGAAACAAATCCATAGAATTTATCGAGTAGCCAACTCTGCTTTCTATAATTGGTTTAATGTTGCGAACACTTAATTCAACCTTGACTCTATTTTAACAATTTCCACTGTTGGCATACCACGGAAATAAGAAACTTGTCTCTTGGATTGGAAACCATATAAAGTGTTGATCTGCCATCGATTTTGTAAAAATCTATGGTTTTGTCATCTTCAAGAATCTTTCTGTCATGAATAAGAGAAAATTTATGTGAGTTTACTTCTTCTTTGATCCCAATCCTATATTTAACATCCTGGTTAGTATCGAAAGTCCTTGAATAAACCGTAATTGCAACATTAGTATAGGGTCTCTTCACCAAAAATACCTTCGGGACAAAATTGTCGATATAAGCATGAAGGGTGGAATCTCTACGTGATCACTAGTCGTCACAAGTATGAGAACTCTCCAGATGTTGTCACTTGTATGATAAAAGTCTTTGCTTTCGATGTTTATGCTTTGCTAGACCCAGGAGCAACTTTATCTTTGTAACCCCTTATGTTGCAAATAGTTTTGATGTTATTCCAGAGAAACTCTGTGAACCCTTTTGTGTTTCTTCACCTGTTGGGGAGTCTATTCTAGCTGAGCGAGTTTATCGTGATTGTGTCATTTCCATCAATCACAAAGACACCATGGCTGATTTAATTGAGTTAGACAAGGTAGATTTTTATGACATTCTAGGTATGGACTGGCTTCATGTTTGTTATGCCTCCATTGATTGTAGAGCTCGATATATCAAGTTCAAAATTCCTATTGAGCCAGTCTTAGAGTGGAAAAGTAGTTCAGCAGTGCCTAAGGGTCATTTCATTTCGTACCTTAAGGTAAGAAAGTTAGTTTTTAAGGGTTGTGTCTATCACTTGGTCCGAGTTAATGAATCTAGTGTTGAGATACCTCTCATTCAGTCAGTTCATATAGTAAAAGAGTTTCCATAAGTCTTTCCAGATTATCTACCTGGAGTCCCTCCTGAGAGAGAAATATACTTCGGCATAGACATTCTTCCCGATACTTGTCCTATCTCTATTCCGCCATATAGAATGTCATAAATAGAGTTGAAAGAGCTGAAAGAACAATTGAAAGATCTGCGAGATAAGGTTTCATTCGACCAAGTGTCTCACCTTGGGGCGCCCCGCTCTTATTTGTGAAAAAGAAAGATGGTTCCCTTAAGATGTGTATAGTTTACCGCCAATTGAACAAGGTTACCATCAAGAATAAGTATCCTCTTTTGAGAATTGATGATCTTTTCGATCAGCTTCAGGGTGCTTCTTGATTTTCAAAAATAGACCGCAGATCTGGCTACCATCAGTTGAAAGTAAGGGAATGTGATATTCCCAAGACAACATTCAGGACCCGTTATGGTCATTATGAGTTTCTGGTCATGTCGTTCGGTTAAACTAATGCACCTGCAACATTCATGGACCTTATGAATAGAGTTTTCAAACCTTTTTTAGATATGTTTGTTATCATCTTCATTGATGACATACTAATCAATTCAAGGAATGAAGAAAATAATGCTAGCCATCTCAGAATAGTTCTTCAGACTTTGAAAGATAAGGAGTTATATGCTAAGTTCTCTAAATGTGAGTTTTGGCTTTAGTTTGTGACTTTCTTGGGCGACATAGTTTCCGGTGATGGAATTAGAGTTGATACCCAAAAGATAGAGGGAGTGCAGAATTGGCCTAGACCCACATCCCCAACTGATATTAGGAGTTTCTTGGGTTTGGAGGAATAATATAGAAGGTTCGTAGAGGGATTCTCGTCTATTTCGTCCCCTTTGATAGAGTTGACTCAGAAAACAGTGAAGTTTCAATGGTTTGAAGCTTGTGAGAAAAACTTTCAGGAATTGAAAAAAAGGTTGACTACTGCCCCAGTGTTGACCTTAGCAGAAGGTATGCAAGGCTTTGTTGTGTATTGTGATGCGTCTAGAGTTGATTTGGGTTGTGTGCTAATACATAATGGCAAAATTATAGCTTATGCCTCCAGACAGTTGAAAGTTCATGAGAAGAATTACCCAACCCCTGACTTAGAGTTGGCTGCTGTAGTATTTGCTTTGAAGATATGGCGTCATTATTTGTATGGTTCTCAAGTTGATGTATTCACTGATCACAAGAGTCTTCAATATGTGTTCACTTAGAAATAGCTTAATCTCAGACAAAGGAGGTGGTTAGAATTACTCAATGATTTTGACATGAGTATTCTTTATCACTCAGGTAAGGCTAATGTTGTTGCAGATGCCTTAAGTAGGTTGTCCATGGGTAGTACTGCCCATGTTGAGGAAGAAAAGAGAGAGTTGGTGGAAGATGTGCATAGACTTACACGCTAAGGAGTCTGACTAATGGATTCCATAGAAAGAGGAGGAGTGGTGATGAATGGGGCTGAATCTTCATTAGTGTCAGAAGTGAAAGAAAGGCAAGACCAAGATCCTATTTTGCTTGAATTGAAGGGAAATGTTCATAAGCAAAAAGTATTAGCTTTTGAACAAGAGGGAGATGGCGTATTGAGATATCAAGGTAGATTGTGTGTGCCAATGGTGGATGGACTCCAAGAGAGGATCATGGAGGAAGCTCAGAACTCCAAATATTACATTCATCTGGGTTCCACAAAGATGTATCTTGATTTGAAAGAAGTTTATTGGTGGAGCAGCATGAAGAAGGGCATTGCAGAGTTTGTTGCTAAGTGTCTGAATTGCCAACAAGTTAAAGTAGAGCATAAAAGACCCGGTGGTTTGACCTAGAATATAGAACTTTCGGAGTGGAAGTGGAAGATGATTAATATGGATTTCATCATAGGTTTACCGAGGTCTCGCAGGCAACATGATTTCATTTGGGCGATTGTTGATAGAATGACAAAATCAGCCCACTTTTTGCCGGTGAAGACTTCCCATTCAGCCGAAGATTATGCTAAGATTTATATTCAAGAAGTGGTAAGACTTCATGGGGTTCTGGTCTCCATTATTTCAGACAGAGGCGCGCAATTTACTGCACAGTTTTGGAAGTCATTCTAGAAAGTCTTAGATTCAAAGGTGAACTTGAGTACTGTTTTTCATCCTCAGATTGATGGGCAAGCAGACTGCCCTATTCAGACCTTAGAGGATATGTTCAGGGCTTGTGTGATTGATTTCAAAGGTAATTGGGATGATAACGTACCTCTTATTGAATATGCTTACAATAATAGTTAGTCGAGCATCCAAATGGCTCCTTATGAAGCTCTTTATGGGAGATGGTGCAGATCTAATATTGAATGGTTTGAAGTTGGTGAAGCAGGGTTGGTAGGACAAGATCTAGTTCATCAAGCCATGGAGAAGGTGAAAGTGATTCAAGAGAGGTTGAAGACGTCGCAAAGTTGTCAGAAATCCTGCACTGATGTTAGGAGAAAAGAGTTAGAGTTTGAAGTTGATGATTGGGTGTATTTAAAAGTTTCATCCATTAAGGGAGTTATGAGATTTCGTAAGAAGGAGAAGATTAGTCCCCGGTATATTGGACCTTAGCGAATAGGCAAGAGGATTGGCAAAGTAGCTTATGAGTTTAAGCTACCATAAGAGTTAGCAGTGGTTCATCCGGTATTTCACGTCTCCATGTTGAAGAAATGCTTGGGTGATTTTTCATTGATCATACCAATTGAGGATATTGGGATCAATGATAGCTTATCTTATGAGGAGATTCCTGTTAAGAGTCTAGATCGCCATGTTCGCCAGTTGAGGACTAAGGAAGTAGCATCAGTCAGAGTCTTTTGGAAGAATCAATTTGGTGAGGAAGATACTTGGGAAGCTAAGGAGGACATGAATAAGATATATCCACATCTCTTCGAATCTGGAGAAGTTCCAAATCAAGGTACCAATCCTTTTCTTGGCATTTTACTTATAAATTAGCATGTTGTGTTTGCTTTGCTTGTTGGGTGTTTGAAATGTATGACTGATATTACACACTTAGCCTAGTAAGAGTAATCTCATTTGAGGAAAAATGTTCCCAAGGGGGAGATATTGCAACATCTCGCAAATTGAAATAACTAAGAAAGAGTTAAAAGTTGGGGAAAGAATCATTTTTGGAAAGTATATGAAAATCTGGAAAATTGTGAAGTATGTTAGTTTAGTTTTGGTCAAATTCAAACGGTTGTAAATCCTAGCTCAGGATAATTTAGGTGTATTTCCAGATATGGTTGGAAAGATCTGGGAATAAACTTTCCAACACCTCTGAGTTTGCATGATTTCGAGTTTGTATGAGTGAGTTATGCCCTTTGGAAGTTGGGTTGTTTGAATAAGGAAAGTCTAATCCGGATTTTTGGAAGGGTAATTTAGGCTTTTCCTTACCTAATTATTCTAATTCATTTTTAGAAGTTAATTGCGGTAAAATCAGATTTTTGTCAGTTTAGAAAAGTTGAAGTTTCATGCTAGGGCTTGGAGAAAAGAGAAAAGAGGATAAGGGAGAAGAGAAATCAAGATTCGTCAAGATCGTCGAGTTTAGCTTGTCGATTTCGTGAAAGGGTGATCCCTACGAGTATGTGAGATCACATAGCATTGGGTTAGTTCACCCACGCACCAACCATGATTCAATTCAGCGAATTTAAGTATTTGAAAGTTTCGAAATTGAGTTCTTGGTGAACATTGTTGAAAGTTTCAATTGAATTTCCTGTGGGTTGTGTTGTTGGAGTTTCTTGCGATTTGATTCATGTTTCCAGGTGTAATTTTGGTTTGAATCTATCATATATTGAGGGTATAAATGAGTCTACGTTTTTGGGGAAGGAACAATTAAAGTTTAGAGATGAAAAACGGAGAAAAAAAGTCGTCAAACACTTAGGGATAGGGCTGGGGTGTCGCGCTAGCTCCAAAAGAGTCTCTGAATCTTCACCCTTGGGGTGCCGCTCCAGCCAGAAAGCCCCAGACCAGCCTCTGAATGTTGAGGGCTGGCACCCCGCGCCTCTCAAAACGCTAGGGACGACAATTCTCCCCATTCGTTCCCCATCTTTTCGTACTTGTTCCTTAGCAATGTACCTTTGTTTCTTAGTTGATTCCAACACTCTTAGGTACATTTAAACATCATGAAATCATCCATAAATATGAGATTATGAACCTTGAATCCATAATCCAATTCAAGGAAATTTAGGATCCAAGTAAAGAGAAGTTAAAAGTGAAGTCTAGAAGTTAAAAAGCAAGTCAAGAGAAGTTTATACAGTTTTTCTATAGTCTTTCACAAACATTTTAACCTTGTTTTAAGACATAAGTTTCAAGTTAAGCACAGAGTAAAGAGTTGAGTTCATTTCTAAAAAATCTATAAGGGAACTAAGTATTACCAAGAGATTAAAATGCTTTTCACATTTGAACAAGAAAGGGATACACCGATTTCCAAGAGACCTTTTAAGCTAAAGTTTTGAGTAATTATCTCAAACCAAAGAAAGAAGTTTTGATTTTAAATCATATGAGATAAGTATATTTTGGGAGTAGTATTGAGTACCGATATGGGGATGCGAGTTCATATTAACTCAAGTCTCCATAAACCATGTAGCCATCATGGGTAGTAAAGGATCATACATTTTAGATGACTCCTTAAGATGCTTTTAGCATAGAATAGTGGATCCACTTAGTTAAGCGTTCTATATGATGGCAATATATAGGACAGTTTTGGCAGGGTGGGCAAGACGATGCATCACCACTTAGGCTCATAGTGGTGGTTGTCGGTTAAAGAATCTCCCACTTAGGCTCATGAGTAAAGTTGAGTTTGTTATTACATTTTTCTTTAACAAACTAACTTGTTTTCCACTGTTTTACAAGCTTTCTATATATTGCATATGTTAATTGCTTTATATTGAGTTAAGTTATTCAGGAGTTGAGTAAAGCCACGGTAAGTGTTCCTTTCAAATCCTTTTCAAGCTTAAGTTATGTTTAGCATTCAACCAAGCACACTCGTACATTTAATGTACTGATGCCAGTTGGCTTGTATCTTATTATGAGGCAGATGCAGGTAACCAAGATCAGCATCCAGCGCCTCGTATATCCAATTGAGCACTCAAATTCAGTTGGTGAGCCTCTTTGCATTCCGAAGGACTCTTTTTATCAATTGTTTTATGTATTTCATTCTTAGGATGATCGGGGGTCTTGTCCTAACACCCCTCTTTGTTTTAGAGGTTCATAAATAGCCAAACAGTTAGTAGTTCAGTTTTCTTTACCCTTTCATTTCATATGTTAAGACTTGAGTTGCCATTTTGGGCAAGTTGAATATTTTACTTTTTAAGCATTCTCAGTATTTTATTATTCAAGTGAGTATAGTGCTATTGAGTGATCGATGATCTATTGACTGATCCACGATCAGTCCTATCTGTGAGTCCATCTACTTCAGATGATGGATCCTGGGGGTCCTAAGGGTCTCGACCTATGTATTGATCGATAATCCGTGGACTGAGCCACGATCCATCATGTCAGTCCGTCCATCGACTTCAGAGGATGGATTCTAGGGAGGGCTGCAGGTGGCCATCCACGGACCACCAGGATAGACCGTGGGTCACCCTATGGTCCGTGGGTCGAAACTTTGGGTTGCACCTACAACTTCTGCTAATCTGTTGGTTCGGTTTGTTTTCGGATACGGGGTGTTACACTTAAATCTAGGGTTTCTAGAATCTCATATTTATGTTGTGATTCAATTGTTAGACTAATCTAAATCTGATTATCTTGTTTTCGTTGAATTATTGCTTAGTTCTTGCTTGAAACTCAGAACCCTAGTTGTGTAGATTCGTTTAGTTCATGAATTACACTTGGTAGGTTAGTTTATTCAGTTATACATGCTCCAGTTAAGAATGTTTCATTATCAGTATATTAATGTTGCATTTTCAGTTAACATGTCAGAATCTCGAGCTAATCAGTTATTATAGTTTGTTGTATTTCATACATTCTATTGGGAGTAGGCTTAATATTGAGTTGTAGTAGGGTCAGTCACCCTCATAGTCCCAAATCTACGCGCCCCTTAAGTAAGTCCCCGTTGTGGGCATTATAATTAGTGATCATGACAGTCATGCCTCTATACAAGGTATATTGGGTCCTCTAGATGGGTAGTATAAATCGGACTGCACATTTAGCTCATGTGGTTTTATATCGGCTATTAGTATCTCCCATAGTCAGATTCTAGTGTAGAGATTAGGTTATTAGATTCAATTTAGATTTCAGATTCAACATGTTATATACTTGATCAAGGAATTTATTTAGTTTTATGTTCAGTATTTTCAGTATAGTATCATGTTCAGATTACGTCATTTGCTCAGTTATATGCTTTGTTCAATTATGTATATTGTTCAACATTATTATATCATGAATGCTCAGTACCTTTCAAGTACTGACGCATACTCTGCACTACATCTTCTCGTGATGTAGGTTCAGGTCGTCAACATTCAGATCACGCATATATCGGTTCTCGATCTCCAATTTTGCAGCATCTGTGGTGAGTCCTCATTCTTTGAGATCAATTGACATGATTATTTTTCTACTTTCAGTCTTTAGTTTTAGTTTTGCTAGATTTAGCTGGGGCATGTCCCAACATCTCTAGTCAGTTAGAGGCTTTATTTCAGATAGAGTTAGATTCAGTTTTAGCTTTGGAGTTTGATATTTCAGTTTTTATTAAACTCACAGATTATTTATTCAGATAGTATTGGGTATTCCCTATCATTTCATATTAGGATATGTTTCTAGCTTTCGCACAGTATGTCTATTATGTTGAAAATCTTGAAGTATGCTTATGATATGCCAACAGGGTTAGCTTGGGCTCACTTGTGATCCTAGGTCCCGTGTCCACGTCCTGGAGATAGCTCGGGGCATGACACCTAGGACTGAGCATCCTTTTCTTGCCGAATCTCATCACCCCTTTCATGAGTAACACCTTCAGGAAAACCCAATCATTGATTTCAAACTCTAAGTTTCTTCTCCTTACATCTGCATAGGACTTCTGACAACACTGATATGTCATTAGTCTGTCTCTGATGCGCTGAACTTTCTCCATAACCTCATAAACCGAATCTTGCCCAATCAAGGCTGCTTCATCTACTTCGAACCAACAAGCCGGTGACCGACATATATGCCCATAGAGTGCCACATAAGGGGCCATCTGAATACTGGAATGGAAGTTATTATTGTAAGCAAACTCTATGAGAGGTAGGTGATCATCCCAATTACCCTTGAATTCGATCACACAAGCTCTCAACTTGTCCTCTAAGGTCTGAATTGTACGCTCTACCTGACCATCCGTCTGCGTATGAAATGATGTGCTTATATTTACTTCAGTACCAAATCAAACTACATTTATCATAGAAAAAATATTAAACAGTAAAGGAAAATGAGAATAGATTAAGTATGTAATAATGTTATACATTTTTGCCTTCTAAGAATAACTTAAGTTTTCACTAATTGAAAAGCTTATTTATGTGAATAAGTATGTATCAAATCAACCTAAATTTGTTATAGATATTTTTTCAACCTAAATATAAAACATGTTTAAAATATATTTTTAAAACCACAAATTTGAAACTAGTAAATAAATTATAATCTGCAACAAACCAAAAACAATATTGAAAAGAAGAAACTTGAGTCTTCTGAATGCCCAATGTATACTTAAGAAAAAAATTTCCCTCACCCATATATTGGTACCTTAAACCACGATGTCAGCGACCCACTCAACGGGAGTAAAGTATACTTAAACTTGTTTATGCAAAATAAGAAGAGGTTATGAAAATCCGTTATGGAAAAAATGAGAGGAAACCCTATACGTTGTTCATCTGGTATTTCTAAGATACTTAGAACAAAACTTTGAAGAACTTGGTAAGAAACAACAATGTTTAAAGAGTATTTTCAAAACTAAAAAAATAAAACTAGTAGAGAAAATAGAATCAAAAACAGATTAGAAACAATATAAAAATATTTTTCTCAAAGAAAGAAAACCGAGCCCACTGAATGCACAGTGTCCCCTTAAGGAAATTATTCCCCTCAAGTTCCCAAGGTTAATGGAATATTTCCTCCCAGGATAGAACGATCTTACTCACCGGTGAATCGGTACCTAAAACTACGGTGTCAGCGAACCACTCAACGGCACTAAAGTACACTTAGAATACTAGATTTAGTAGTAGTAGAAGAAGTCCAGAAAAATTAGTTTCCTTAAAATGAGAGGAAATCCCTCAATTTATAGAAAGCAAAGGGTAGTGTGAAAAGGTTCTTATTGTGCCTTACCAGAAAGGTCACAACCCTTTGGAAAAGTCATAACCTTTCATAAAAGTCACAAATTTTAATAAAAGTCACAACTTTTCATAAAATTCATAACTTTTCATAAAATTCGCAACTTTTCCTAAAATTCGCAACTTTTCATACAAGTCACAGCTCTTCATAAACGTCACAACTTTTCATAAAAGTCACAACTCTTCATAAAACTTGCAACTCTTTATTTTTTCTATTCACACCTTTTAAAACCCAACAATCCCCCGCATGAATGGGGAATTACTCCAAGACAAAGAAACGGAGAAGTATGTCTACTTTACAAGCTAGAATTAATTTCATCTGGATAAGTAGGTTTCTCTTTGAACTTTCCGTAGTGAACATATGTCAGATATGCTCAGTGAATCGATAGATTTGATATCTTTGAGCCGTCAAGATTTGGTATATTCGTAGACAACCATATGTCACACAATCAACCATTTACCATTTATTGTTCTTACGATTGTGTTTGTTTCAGCCATGAACACCTCCAATTTTCATGAGTGTATAGAGAGATAGGCTTTTGGCAATCATTCTCTTTGAAGTGGCTTACACTTCACACTCACATAGGTGATTTCTAAACGTGTTATTGCGTAGATACACTATTTGGTCAAATCTACCAAACTTAGCAAATTATTAAAAACTTTAAACTTTATTAACTCATTAACAAGCTTTAATATTGTATCCTTATTCCTGAACATTGTCTTTATTATGAGAATAAATTGATTGGCTGACAATACCGAACCGTTAGTCACAACTTTGTTTTTCTCCTTGAACCTAGCTCTTGGAATCTCCAGTCTTCTAGTTGTCCTAAGCCGTAAACCCAATCCCTTAGATGATCTTTAAACTTTCTCTCTAGATAGGCCTTTTTGTAAGTGGATCTGACACATTATCCTTTGACTTTACATACTCAATTGTGATGATTCCACTAGAGAGTAGTTTTTTAATGGTATTATGTCTATGTCTTATATGACGAGACTTTCCGTTATACATCATGCTCCATTCCGTACTTATTGCATCTTGACTATAAAAGTGTATGCATACTGATGCAAAAGGTTTGGGCCAAAAAAAAAGAATATCTATCAAGAAATTCCAGAGTCTTTCAACTTATTTACCGGCCTTATCTAGAGCATCTAACTCAGAGATCATTGTAGAGCTAGCGATACATGTCATTTTGGAAGATTTCCAAGAGACTGCTCCTCCACCAAGTGTAAATACATATCCACTCCTGGAGTTTACTTTATTTGATCCCGGTGATCCAAATTACATCACTATATTCTTTCAATACTACAAGACATTTGTTATAATGCAAAACATAGTTTTGAGTATGTTTTAAATACCCCAAAACTCTTTTCATTGTCATCCCATTAGTTCGATTAGGATTATTCGTGAACCGAATCAGTTTATTAATAGCACATGCTATATCTGATCGCGTACACTTTTTGATATATATCATACTTCCCAATACTCTGGCATAATCCAATTGTGAGTCACTTTCACCTTCATTCTTTTGAAGTGCAAAACTCACAATTTTGGAGTCTTAACAATATTAAAATCCAAATATTTGAACTAGTCAAGTACCTTTTCAATGTAATCAGACCGTGACAATGCTAAACATTATGGAGTTCTAAGGATTCTTATATCTAAGATCACATCAGAAACTCCAAGATGTTTCATATCAAAGTTGCTTTCTAGTATATGTTTAGTAGCATTTATGTCATTAGTGTCTCTACTGATGATCAACATATCACCAATATACAAACGAACAATGACCTTGTGATTTTAATGTGAATACATTTATCACTTCCATCATTCTTAAATCCATTTACCAACATAGTTTGGTCAAATTTCTTATGTCATTATTTAGGTACTTGTTTTCGTCCATAAAGTGACTTAACAAGTTCGCACACTTTCTTTTCTTTACCAGAACCACAAAACCCTCTGGTTGTTCAATATACATTTCTTTCTCCAATTCTCAATTTAAGAAAGTTCTTTTCAGATTCATTTGATGAATTTAGAGGTCATATACCGTAGCTAATAATATTAACATCCGAATGAATGTAATTCTAGTTACTAATGAGTATGTGTCAACAAGATCAACACCTTGTTTTTGTCTAAAGCCTTTGACAAAAAGTTTTGCTTTATATTTGTCAATAGTTCCATCGACTTTCACTTTCCTTTTGAAGATTCACTTTGAACCCAAATGTTTCTTTCCTGGAGGAGGATCAACCAACTTCCAATAGGATTGCTCAAGATTGAACCAATATCACTATTGACACCATCTTTCCAAAAAGATGAGTCCAGATAAGACATAGGAAATGTTAGAAAATCATATCTGAAGGTAGTAGATTTTCTTTGACATTTACTACGCGTTGAATCTCTTTATTAAGTACATTCTCCTTTTATTCTTTCCAAGATCTTTTAGACCTTTCACTAGACTACTCAAGTCTAATTTTACAGTCCACAGTTCTTAGGTCCTATTTTAATCCTTTTAGGAATAGGAACATGGACTTTGGCTTGACACCCCCACACTTTGAATAGAGAATACTACTAATACAGTCGCAGAAACTAAAGCCATACTAGAGGCATGGAAACATTCCAAATAGTCAAAACATAGAAAAATTATCATTGAGACAAACTCAATGCTAATGTACAAGGTATTAGAAGGGAAGTGGGAATGTCCATTGATCATTGGAGCAATGGTGACGGAAATACGAGCATGTTTACAGGAGAAACAATTTATTTTTCAACACATTCTAAGAGAAGGAAATAAATTAGCAGATCATATGGCAACCATAGCTATTGACAGAGGAAATTGTACATTCACAAGTTTTAATAGCATGGAGACTAATGGGAGGAGAATCATCAACAACGACAAACTACTATTCCCATACTTAAGAGTATTACCTTTAAGAGGATATGGGGCAGGGATAGGCTACAACATAAAGTTTTCTGGAAAAAGAATATTTACAAAGGCCTTAGAGGCAAAAAATAAGGGAAATGCTATCTAGCCTATGCTATTTAAGCCAACAAAAAATACTCGGCAAAATGGGGGATCTGGAGTTAAGAATTGAACAATTAAACTGGAGGACGCCATCAACACTAGTAAAGGGCGGTAGAGTAGAGCTTCCCATGCACTTTGTCACATGACCACCTGTAGAAAGATAGTGAGAGGATACAAGAGGAAAAGGATAAGGAGAAAAATAAGTGAGAAGACTTACCAAGTGAAGATGCTTTACTCCTTTAGACAAAATCTGACAGTAAAAAACACATCAAGCAAAATCCATGGAACCTAAGAACGCAACTGTAAAAAAACTATGAAGTCAGTAGCAAGCAATGAGGACAAACTCAAAAACCATGATACTTACTCTTGTAGCTGATTCTTCAATCAAGAAGAACATCAGCATCACGTTGATAATCCATAGCAGGAGAAGGCAGAGAGAGAGATTAGTCCAAGGAGGCAACATTCTCAGGTGAAGAAATGAAATCAAAGGAAGAGAGGAGAAAGCCACGAAGGGACAAAGATTTGTGAATGGGATCTAATTATGAAACCCTACCCTTGAATAGATATACTTCACTATCAGGTTTGGGTTGGGCCTGGGTTTATTCATTTCCTTTTTTTATTATTTGTTTTGTTTTTTAGTAATGGGCTAGTTAGGTTTGGCTTTGCCCGTGGAGGTGTAATTTTTTTTTTGTTTTCTCTAAAGACATGAATAAAATACCAAATTTTGCCAACAAATATGCCTTTCATAAACTACATTTAATTTTTCATCAATAGGAAAAAATAATCATAAACAATAAAGCTTGACTTTGATATCTTGAAAAATTAAAAGAACTTGATATGATGTATGTCAAATTAGGTCTTGGGCCTAACTCACACCCCAAAAGCTAACTCAAAGGGGGGAGGATGTCCCAAGTCTTATAAGGAGTCCACCCATCTCATTAACCACCAATGTGGGACTTTTGTCATTCTTTTAGACCCCACCTCACGCCCAATGCTTAGCATCTGGTGCGTCGACAATTTGATTTTTGGGGGACCCCAACATTGGGTGAGATGGGTCCTGCTCTGATACCATGTTAAATTTGGTCTTGGCCCTAACTCACACCACCAAATGCTAGCTCAAAGGGAGGAGGATTGCCCAAGTCTTATAAGGAGTCCACCCATCTCATTAACCACTAATGTGGAACTTTTGTCAATCTTTAACAATGTATTTAAAGATGTTGACATTTCACACAGTTTAACTCATAAATTCTCAATAATAATTCACAAGTCCATATATCATACATAGAGAGTGTAAACATTTATTCACATAATTACATTTTTAATATGCCCCACAGGTGTGGAGTACTAATTCTTTCTTATGAGTCAAGAACGTGATTTGTTATATGAATAGCAATAAAACTCAAATGCAGACTTCTGTGTGTGATTGTCTCATCTAAAAGCTTAAAGTGTTAGAGAATATACAATTATTTACGTTAAATTCAAATTTTATGAGTTTGATCTTTAAATTTTTTAGTTCTGTGGTCGTTGTATTTACAATTATGTGTTCAAATAATATATGTTGTGCCATTTTTAGGGATCTATATACAACAAACACACACACACACATGCATAGGCACATGCACATGCAAACAAACACGCACGCGCACACGCACACGTGTTGCACATTGATCTCTAATTTTACTTCATGTTTATATTAGAAAATAGTGAATCGATAAGCTATTTTAATAGAAAGTTGTATCACTTGAGAAAATATTTTTCATTACCAAAACAAAGAAAGTTTATCAATTATTTCTTCTAAGTAACTTTGAATTAGTTTCATTAGATATATTTGGATTATTTATGACGTTGAGTGAATTTTATTTCCTAACTATCAGTTTTCTCTCGAACACATGACAGATAGAGGCTCATCCTAATGCGTGCACTCATCAGAATAAATGAATAACGAAAACTAAACTACAATGTGTAACCACAAATTGCCTTTCACTCGTTTTACGAAATCACAATTAGAATTCCGTCATGGATCCCACAACCCTAATTGTGGTGTTTAGCTACTCATAATTTTAGGTAAATGTTCAGAAATGTATAATCAAATCATGTAAGAAAATACTTACGAGAATAAGCAAATCAACCACCGCTTTGATATTTCAAGAATCGGGAAAACCAAACTTCAAACTTAATTCAATATCCGAAATCAAAAATCAAAAGCTATGAATTCTAGAAACTTGTTCGTCGTTCAATGAATGATAAGATAAAACATAAAACTGACCTAATTAATTCAAATAAGTGTTTTTAAAAAATAGTCATACTCGAAGTAGGACTGGAATGTCGGGTCCCTTCCCTTCGTGCCCACTTATATGGCCCGTCAAGAGCTTCACGGTCCGTGAAGCCCTCCGTGGTCCTCCCTTGGCACTTCTCATCCTTTCGTCTTCAAGGATTGAACATTAGAACATGCATCACGGATGTCACCACGGGTCGTGGCACTAACCACGGTCCGTAAAGATGCCCGTGGTCTTTACTTGGTCATTTCCCATTTAAGCTCCTCAAGGCCTAGGTACTGGATCATCTTCATGATCACCACCACAGGCCGTTATAGTGGCCACGACCCATGAAACCTTCTGTGGTCTTCACTTGGTTACTCATGCACTCCATCTTTCTAAAGGCCAGGCACTAATTCAACTTCATGGCATAACCACAGACCGTTATGATGACCACGGTCCGTGAGATTGGTCATGATCTTTACTTGATCCTCCCAAATCTCAACTCTTCCAACCCCAAGCACTTGATTAGAACCACGACTTGCACCACAATCCATAGTGAAGACCACGGCTCGTGAGGTCGTCCGTAGTCTTTACTAAACTTCAATTCACCTGCACTGATTTCTTCTTCTTTTCTATCTACTTTCCCTTTCACCTATTTCATCTGTACAACACTACCAAACACATTATATCCACATAAATACACTCGATTCTAGTCTTAATCCTTAGTTTTATGTATCAAATGTGCTAAGATTTTGTGGCACATCATGGCTGCTATCCTCATCAAATGTGGTATGAACATCACTTTCCTTTCTTTTCTTTAGCATTTTCACTCATGGTCAAAATTCACCCCATTATTCATTTCCAGTGGAACACCGGACAACCCAATTCTTTTGAAACTTTCACAACTTTTTCATTCTTTTTCTTTTGCTTTCTTCTATTTCTTCTCTTTTTTTATATGAAGAGGATTCATCTTTTTCAATTCCATGGATCAAGGGGGACTTCTTCACAGTTCTTGATTTACCTCCTCTTTTCACCACACCCCCAACTTTGAGTTTTGGCCTAAGTTGGCTATTCAAACAAACCACACTTCATGAGGAATATGGGTGAATGGATAAAGAGGGGTCTCGATTGCTCATGTTTCTTCCAAGAAAAGGATAAGGTTCAAAGGGGGTTCAAGCATGGTTCACACATCTCACAAGGTTGGCCACAAATGAGCTATATTGTCAAATTGTTTCACCCTACAAAATTGTTCCCTAAGATCAGTTAAAGAACTTGCATCACTTAGTCAACCGGACCAATGGGGCAAATTGTAGGTGGCATCACACAAGGTTCACGGTAAGCTCATCACATAAGGCATTGACACCAATATCAAACAAGATGCCAAACTTGCGCTAGTGTGCAATGTACATCACAAGAGACTCCATTCAATAACCAGCTAGTCACAACGAGGTGCAAAAAGTCCACATATTGTCTATGCAACTTCATTTGGCCTCATTATAGCCACACATTCCTTTTTGTTTGATTAAGAGCACTATTCAAGTCATCGATATTTATCATAATTGATACTTAAATTAGCACAGGAATAGCCACATCCAAACACAACAAGAGTGGCAATTTTTTTTTAGATGGGTTAAAAACCATTTTCATTCATAAAAAGAAGCCATAAGCACAAACATCCACAAGACAATATCAACACACAATTCAAAAACAAAAACTCAATATACAAAATATAGTCACAAGAGGTAGGTATGGAAATACCTTCCCCCACCACAAACAAAAAGACAATTATCCTCAAATGTACAAAAAAATAAAAAGTCAATAAAAATGACAGAGAGGGAGGTAAAGAAGGATCATGTCTACACAGTCGCTCCATCTGTTGAGGCATCAATGCCTGGTGTAACATCAACACTAGCTCCACTAGACCCAGCTGTGGTGGTGTCTCTCAAGGAGGTATGTCGTGCAGTCTCAAACATCGCATCCTCTATATGGATCAGATCATCATATACGGTGACATCTCGCACCCCAAGCTGCTCATCATCGGTCTCCGCCTTTGACGCATCCTCTGCCACATCCTCCATAGGCACATCTCCGGTGGTAGCTGGAGGCATCTTAGAACTGCCCAGAACACCTAGAGTCTCAACTGCCTCAAATAATGAGGTGAAGTTCGCAGACTTTAGATAGTCCAGGTCCTTCCTCAAATCTGCAACCTCGGCTTTCAAGGCCATCATAGTTGAAGTTGCCCCCTATAAACTCTCACATGTCTCTACTCTCGTTGTAAGAGCGTCAATAGATATCTGGAAGGGTGTCAATGCAGCTATGATGGCCCACTTAATCATCTAGGGTACCTCGACTTCCAACTGGGTTGCCCGCACATCGGCAAAATGGACTAAGTGCCCCATCTTCAGTATCATGGCCTAAGTAATCCTTGTGGGTTGGGAAGCAGAAGAAGAACCAGGAGACTGGAAGAGGTGGAAGCGGGTGTACCTAAAGGCCCGGAGGCCGGAGTAGGAAAATATGCCTCTGAAGGTATCGAATCAACATAAACCTCTAGGGATGTATCCACCGGAGCTGCTCTACTCCTATTCACCTCATCTCGAGTGTACTCGACCTCTATACACCGGATATTAGTGGAAGATGTGGAGGTGTCCTCTATGTCCCTCTTCTCATAACGAGGAACTCCAGCACGCTGGCATAACTCTATATTCAAGACAGAGAAGGGAAGGGATGGTGTTGTTTAGCCCTCATGGCCATCTCCTGCTCGATAATGAGTCCCAAGTCAATTTCTCCTCCGGGCTATGATTGACCGAAGTCAAGTTGCCTTTGGATGGCGGAGGATGGACTCATTTTGTGAGGGCATAATAGAGTTGCTAATGAATCCAAACTAGTACCGTACAACTATATTCAAATCCTACTTCTCAATCAGGGCTCCTACCTCATCCACCTCAGGGTGGTGTGAAAAATGAGGGAGCAAGCCAGCCCTTTAGATCATCCATAGGAGTTGTAGTGGTAGCAAAATTTGGGTAGTTAAAAACCGACCCTCTATCAAATACAACGTTGATATAATTGCCGCTACCTCTCACTACTGTCCCCCGCACCATGAAAGACTCTACTGGCCTGAAGGCACTGTCTTTTTTCTTCCCCTTTGGTACCAGGCCATTGTTGTGTAAAATTTTCAAAACCATGTAGGAATATAGATACCTCAGGGCCTGGTAAACTGCTTAAACGTGTTGAACCGGAGAGTGTCCCACACATTAGGATACCTGTCTACTAATCCATTTGTAGACAACCTCTTTCTTTCAAGAATTATCCTCAATCCCTTGGCCTTTGGCTTGTTGAGTAGCCGGGGAGGAGGAACATAAGCAGTTGGCGCTGGAACCACCCTTTGTGCCGGATCTGGCACTGTATCAGCAGCAGCGGGGGAACCTTCTGGGATCCTAGACGCACTTTGACGAACTCTGGAACAAATCTTAGCTTGCAGGGATTGCAGAGGTTGGTCATCCTCCGGCTCAGAAAATGCAACCTAGGAATCGAAGGGCTCCCCAGTACTGCTGTAGTTGTGCTCTGGTATCTCATGTGTGGGCACTTTGCCCTCTTTTTTGCCTCCTTTTAGAGGTGCCTGGTTTCCCTTTTTAGAAGGAGCAGTCTCCCCCTTATTAATAACAATGCCCCATGCTCTTTTGCAGGATGGCATACTATTATCACCCAGGTTGGTCCTAGCCATATCTGCAAAAACACACCAAAATGTGTTAGAAACATGTAATGACCCGAGAGCACCCCCTAGCCGTTACCGGCGTATTCGACCTTTCAGAGGTCTTAAACAATCCCTTAGCATTCGTCATAGCATTTATCATAGAAAAATAGCGGAAATATTTAAAACTTTTTCATAATATTACACAAGACTTAAAAGTCACCTCATTTAAAGATTTAATACAAAATCGGAGTACAACTTCTCAAGGTAGCCATCTTAAACACGACTACAACACAAGAGGGACACATCCCTTACAATACAAAAGAAGCTATTATCTAGTACATAGAACTTAAGGAAACTCTTTAACATAAAGGACCTTGAATCTTTAAGGACACACCAGAACTTGGGAATAGTAAGCCAAACTCATCATTTCTAGGAAAGGCCATTTAGCCACCACCACCTACATTTGGTGTAAAAAGATGAAGAAGAATAGTGTTAGTACAAGAATGCGCTAAGTATGATAACCATGCAAAACATGCTTTTAAAAGGACATTTATTTGGAAACCATGCGTCATGCCTTTTAGAGAAGCTTCAAGTACATTTAGTACAATAGGCACAATATAAACCACATACATCATCATACACATGGAAACCATTCATAATAGCACATAGAGCCACTCATAACATTTTAGGCACCTTTAATGCATACAATACATTACCTTCCTCTTTATCTTAACTCCTCTCCTCAAGCAACCCTTAGGGAAAACTTGGTGCAATGTATCACCTTAAGCTTACCAAAGGTGAACATACATATAACTTTCATCAATCCAACCACATATATTCGTAGAGTCATAAGAACACCTTAAGACATAGTCTTCACATAGGAACCATCACCTAAGACAACCCGCAAGTCAGACTAGTGCAATGTGTAAGTAGCATCCCATAATACTACTCACACCAAGTGTTCCTAGGAATCCACCATAGACTAGGCAAATCATATTCAACAAGTCATAACATCTTCAGTTAACATTACACATAAGACCAATATACTTCATAACATCATATAAGGACTCATTCCTTTACTACATCACTACTCAAAACCCATTTAGTTCATATCATAGGTAAACCACCATCACAACCACTTCACAAGCTCACTTGAGCAATGTACACGTGGAGTCCCATACCCCCGACATATACTAAGCAAACCCATTAACAAGTCATAAGTGTATTCACATGCATAATCATACTTCATATCTTGACATAAGTAAAGTCAACCTTAACCTGCTTTTATATTAACATACATAAACCATAATGTTCATTACATAAAGAGCATAATCATAACCTCCCTTATAGTCCACTTGTGCAATGCATAAGTAGGGTCCATAGTCCTACTTACACTAAGTAACTCTTCAAGAAATCATGACTAGAGTTCATATTCTTGTCTTAGTTCATTTCTTAACTTTCAGGAGACATTGCCATAATCGGCATAGACCATGTGAGCTACATGGAATCCAGTGTTCTACTCCCACACCGAAAAGAGATGGTACTACTTGCCAAAGTAGGACCTACATTTATAATAGCTATCTAGTGGATCCACTAAGCTAATAGCTACATGGGCACGTAGTTATGGAACAAGGAGATTGCTACTAGAAAACCTTGACCTACTAAGCGTGGAGGTTTCCATCTCATGAGACAACATCTATGTTGGGAAGCCGGACTTACTAAACGTGAACGTTCTCTTATAGGAAGCCGGAAATTCTACACGTGAAGCCCTAATCTCATTTTTCATGTTCACTCGGTGCTAAGCTCCAACTCCCTTTCTAAACATCTTTAAGCCTTTCTTTAACTTTAGTTCATAAAAGAGGCTTTAGGGACTTAATCCCTCATACCATATAGCTCAGAGGTTTCTAAGATGAGAATGACCTTTCATCATAAAACCTACATTATGTGAGAATAACCTTTCACATAGTCATACCATATTCATAACATAGTCTAGTTTAGAGTACAATTGAGGAAACCTTTCAAGAGACTCACTTTCACTAGATTATCATAAACTTTATTCATTCATTCGTGTGTGTGTGTTCATATGTGAGAAAACCTTTCACATAAACACCTTTATACAACACATGTTCATACCTTGCTAATCATACACTTTGCATGCATAATAATATGTAAGGGTGCATATAAGAGTTAACCTTTCAATACACACCATAACACATCATATTCAGAGCTATACATGTAGAGTGTGTGCGCGCATATTGGTGCTGATAGTGACATAATAGCAACAACATTGACATTAAATGCACTTCCCTTCAAGGATCACTACACACTCACAATGTCCCCAAATCATAAGCAATTCACATATAAAGCCTTTAGGGATTCTAGACCACACACCCACACTTCATCATTGGAGACAAGGACACATTCAACATTGAATAGGTACTCCTAACATGTATATGATCACACATTCATATAGTGGTCATATAGGTAGGGGTCATTCCACAATAGTACTTAACATAATCAATCATCTAGGGCACACCTTATCCCTAACATTATCATTCACATTATACTACTCATCATCAACACACTTTAAACATCATGCTAACATTGAGGATTTCAAACATAACCTTCATAGCACAACTTCATAAACATATGCATCATAATCATCAAATCACTTCATATCTATTTCCTTCAAGGCCCTATTCTCAACATGCATAGATAGACAAGGAGTAAACACCGCTACCCTAAGTGGACCAAACCACACAACATCAATTCTCATACTATAGATAGAAGTTAGGTCAACTTACCAATTCTCCAAGCCACGATCACCATGGATCAATCCTCAACATTTCATAATCAATTGACATAGATAGCAATAGGAATCAACAATATAATTCAATAATAGAAACATAATCAAAGTACAATTCAATAAACAAAGGGATCAACCCACAACTTTGCCCATAAGGCCATAATTCTTAACTCATCAATATACAAATAATTCAACGTGAATAAGTATAGATAATCATAGGAAACATCAATACAATCTAATCTAAACATAATTTCACCAATAAAGATCATATTCACAAAGAACCACATCATAAGACAATTTTCGAGAATTTGGGGATCATAGGTTATTCAAGAATTCCTTTGAAAATTATCATAAAAACCCTAATTCCACATCAATTCATCAATAGAATAATTTAGAAAATCGTTTGACAAGGGACCCATGTTTATATTGAAAATTGGGAATTTTGGTCTTTGAATCACTTTTGAAAATCTTTGATAGAACTCCTTGAATGAGAGGTTATTCAAAAATCAAGAGTTACCATACCTTAATTATTGAAGACCCATGAAATTGAAGAAGAAATCAGTTGAAAACCCATTTTCTAGCTTGAGCTTCATCAAGGTCTGCAATGGGTTTTTGAGAGAATCTATTTTGAGAGGGAAGGGTCACTTTGAAGAATGGGGTCTAATTTTAGGTTTTAGCGTTTTAACCAACTTAAAATACCCTAAAATAGGTAGAACAACCGTTTATAATAATTCCTCAAAGTACCCAAACTACCCTTCACTTAGTTTGACCTTCTAAATAAGTCAAACTTGAGTTTTATTTTCGCAGATTTCATCGGGAAACAAGTTTGTGATGCGGAGGTGTTCCCACAAGTTTCTAGAAATTAAATTTCGAGACAGTAGAGTCCGCGGTGTCTGTGCGACGTGGAGCCACTTGTTGGCCATTAGTGGAGCAGGTCCGCGAGGCGGTGCCACTCCCTCCATGCACGACTTTAAGCTGCCTTGGCAGCTTGTTCGGCTAAGGGTTGGGGTCCTCCTCAGGGACCCTTAGGGTGGTCCCGGGGATTGTACCCGAAGGTTTTGACCCTAAAAACATTTATTAAGACACTAGGGTCACCTCCACTGATTTTAGACTCCAAAGAACACATAAAAACATGAACAGCATACTAGAACACACCAACACGGAAAAGACTAGTTTCCGAACGTCTTGGTTGTCCCTTGATGTTTGACGTCCAAACTCTTTAAGACTGACTAAAAAGGCTATTCTTCATTATTTTAACAAGTTATTAATGCATAAAACCCGTGTGAGGCTCTAGTTTATCTTACTTCATTTTGAGGGTTGTTACAATATCCCCCACATAGGAAGATTCTTCCTCGAATGACACTGAAGAACATTTCCGAGGACTCAATGACCTAACTAGCAGCTCACCATACACAACATACAACATCATCATAAGATCACACATCAAGGAGGAACATCAACTCCACATAAAAGGCTCAAAACAAGTTTGTGCAATTCAAGAAAGTAGCAACACATCTGCCAACTCCTTATGCATCAACTTTATTATTTCCCATTTCATTGGAGGAACTTCCTTCTCCAAATCATCATTCTCATTTCAAACACCAAAGAAACACAACATGAAACTATCCCATTAAAGCACATTATGCAACTTTATCATAAGAAGTCATTTAAGCATGCACTTTAAATCAACTCATGCAACAAAAGCAAGTAGAAACTTTATTCACCGACTAATAATGCATCAACCACATAGGCCTTTTTCATGTTCATAGGAGGAACTACCTTCTCCTAATCATGACATGATATTTACCCTTTTATATCATCATAGGGTCCAATATACAATGGCTTTCAAATGCACACATACACATGATCAACATTTCAACTCATGAGGCAATTAAGCAATTCATTCTAGTTGCACCCTAACATGAGGATTATAGATCATCTACTAGTCTTATCATTTAATCATCATACTATCAAGAACATACATGTCATTACCATGTTTTGTTATGTTCAAGGAGGGGCTACCTTCTCCTAGTCACAACATACACACATGGCATCATAAATTCATAAGCAAGCATTACACAAAGGTCAATTCATTGAAGGAGAAATTCTCAACTTCTAACCTAAGCATGCTCATACTCTCTTCCTCATGAAGTCAAGAGTGCATTCACCATATAAAGATACATATTGACATGACAAACATGAATTTTATTACTAAAATTCCTTTTTTTTCATTTAATAAGAATCCTTCAAAATATGCATAACATAGTGTCTTCTAGGACATGCATAACATACGGAGATCGTGCAACTCATAATCATATGCAAAACTCCAAAGCATGAACAAGCTACTAGGAACTCTTTGGTCTCAAGCTTGAATAAGAATAGAAGGAAAATATAAGGATATCACCAACCTTACTACTCACTCATCATCCCCCACTTAGGGTAAACCTATCTAAGAGCACATTAAAGTAACCAAGAGAACTATCTCTTACCAATTAAGCACAATGTCCCCCTCTTGGGATCAAGTTATGCAAACTCATTTAATCATTAACTCCTTCATCTCTAAGGTAGAAACCATTCTCCACTAAATCTTCACTATAGTCCCTTAGGTAAGGATTTCAAAAATCCAAAAAACGAGTATCTATACCACTCCACTTTATATCTATCACCCAAAGTGGCTCTCAACATGGAGAACTCAAGGAAGTTCAATGTAGAAATATTAAGGGCACTCAAAACCTTACCATCTAGGCACATTATCCCCCACTTGGGGTGAGCTTAATCAACTCTTTATCACATCATACCCTTATCATCACCTTTAGTGTAACTTTCCGCTCAACCATGCCTAGCTATTATCTAAACACCCTCTTTGAATGACCGTAGTTAAGATCAACCTTACAAGACAACTATCCTCTTTAGAGTTCGTCAACATTTGCTCTCTTGTCCTTTCCATGAACTAAGGGGTACATGCAATTCTCCAAGTTAACCTTAGACCAAAACACTATCCCAACTCACGGAACAAAGCCCCTTTTTCCGCGCTTAGGGCAAGCCTACCCAAGAACTCTGATTCACATAAGGACAACCATGAAGAATCACTCATAAGAAAAAAACAACTTTCAACTCACACTAGTTACCACATCCTTCAAAACTCCTCAAATCTACACCATGACTTTCTATTATCATTACCCATCACCATAATGTAATTCATCATCCTAAAAAGGATTTCATTCTTACAATAACGACTCTTATCATATGAGAACTACACCACCATACAACATTTTCAATGTAATGCTTCCAACCTCATAGGTCAGACATAGCCATGATTGGCATCACTATACGATTTCCAATCTACCTTCATATATACTCATATGGTCAGAACATCATAATAAGCATTAAAATTGACCTTTTCTTCCCTCGATCCTTGCAACATCACACATTCCAGGTAATCACATCTAGAAGACCACATGAAAAGGGAAAATAAGACAGAGAGATCATATGGAGTTAAGCTCTACGGCATGACACAAGAGTAATGAAGAATGTGAAACTTCTACTATCCTATAGCCTCTCGCTCATAGATGTGTCGCAACTCACATCGATGAACAAGACTCTACTAGACGTGGCTCATGTGACGTTGAGTCCTAAGACCATTTTCATAACATTATGCTCTGATACCAATTTCGTAAAGACCTGAGAGCAGCCCCTAGCCGTTACCGACATATTCGACCTCTCGGAGGTCTTATACAAGCCCTTAGCATTCGTCATAGCATTTATCATAGAAAACTAGAGAAAGAATTAAAAACTGTTTCATAATATAACACAAGACTTAAAATTCACCCCATTTAAACCTTTAATACAAAATCGGAGTACTATGTCTCAAGGTAGCCATCTTAAACACGACTACAACACAAGAGGGACACAACCCTTACAATACAAAAGAAGCTACTATCTAGTACATACAACTTAAGGAAACTCTTTAACATAAAGGTCCTTGAATCTTTAAGGACACACCCGAACTTGGGAATAGTAAGCCAAGCGAATCACTTCTAGGAAAGGCCCTTTAGCCACCACCACCTACACTTGGTGTAAAAAGATGAAGAAGAACGGTGTTAGTACAAGAATGCACTAAGTATGATAACCATGCAAACCATGCTTTTAAATGGTCATTTAGTTGGAAACCATGCATCATGGCTTTTTAGAGAAACTTCAAGAACATTTAGTACAATAGGCACAATATAAACCACATACATCATCATACACATGGAAACCATTCAAAATAGCACATAAAGTCACTCATAAAATTTTAGGCACATTTAATACATTCAGTACATTACCTTCATCTTTATCTTAACTCCTTTCCTCAAGCAACCCTTAGGGAGTACTTGGTACAATGTATCACCTTAAGGTTACTAAGGGTGAACTTACATATAACCTTCATCAATCCAACCACATATATTCATAGAGACATAAGCACACCATAAGACATAGTCTTCACATAGGAACCATCAGCTAAAACAACCCCTAAGTCACAGTAGTGCAATGTGTAAGTAGCATCCCATAATACTACTCACACCAAGTGTTCCTAGGAAGCCACCATAGACTAGCCACATCATATTCAACAAGCCATAACATCTTCATTTAACATTAGACATAGGACCAACATACTTCATAAGATCATATAAGAACTCATTCATTTACTACATCACTAGTCATAACCCATTTAGTTCATATCAAAGGTAAACCACCATCACAACCCCGTCACAAGCTGGCTTGTGCAATGTACATATGAAGTCCCATACCCCCCACATATACTAAGCTAACCCATTAACAAGTCATAAGTGTATTCACATGCTGTCATATTAACATACATAAACCATAATGTTCATTACATAAAGAGCATAATCATAACCTCCCTTATAGTCCACTTGTGCAATGCATAAGTAGGGTCCATAGTCCTACTTACACTAAGTAACTCTTCAAGAAATCATGACTAGAGTTCATATTCTTGTCTTAGTTCATTTCTTAACTTTCAGGAGACATTGCCATAATCGGCATAGACCATGTGAGCTACATGGAATCCAGTGTTCTACTCCCACACCGAAAAGAGATGGTACTACTTGCCAAAGTAGGACCTACATATATAATAGCTATCTAGTGGATCCACTAAGCTAATAGCTACATGGGCACATAGTTATGGAACAAGGAGATTGCTACTAGAAAACCTTGTCTTACAAAGCGTGGAGGTTTCCATCTCATGAGACAACATCTATGTTGGGAAGCCGGACTTGCTAAACGTGAAGGTTCTCTTCTGGGAAGCAGGACTTTCTACACGTGAAGCCCCACTGTCACCTTTCATGTTCACTCGGTGCTAAGTTCCAACTCCCTTTTTAAACATCTTTAAGCCTATATTTAAGTTTAGTTCATAAAATAGGCTTTAGGGACTTAATCCCTCCTACCAAATAGCTCAAAGGTTTCTAAGATAAGAATGACCATTCATCATAGAACCTACATTATATGAGAATGACCTTTCACATAGTCATACTATATTCATAACATAGTCTAGTTTAGAGTACAATTGAGGAAACCTTTCAAGAGACTCACTTTCACTAGATTATCATAAACCTTATTCATTCATTCGTGTGTGTGTACATATGTGAGAAAGCCTTTATACAACACATATTCATACCTTGCAAATCATACACTTTGCATGCATAATAAGATGTAAGGGTGCATATAAGAGTTAACCTTTCAATACACACCATAACACATCATATTCATAGTTATACATGTAGAGTGTGTGTGCGCATATTTGTCCTGATAGTGATATAATAGCCACAACATTGACATTGAGTGCAATTCCCTTCAAGGGATCACAACACATTCATGATGTCCCCAAATCATAAGAAATTCACATATAAACCCTTTAGGGATTCTAGACCACACACCCACACTTCATAATAGAAGACAAGGACACCTTCAACATTGAATAGGTACTCCTAACATGTATATGATCACACATTCATATAGGGGTCATATAGGTAGGGGTCATTCCACAATAGTACTTAACATAATCAATCATGTATACCACACCTTATCCCTAACATTGTCATTCACATTATACTCCTCATCATCAGCACACTTTAAAAATCATGCTAGCATTGAGGATTTCATACATAACCTTCATAGCACAACTTCATAAACATATGAATCATAATCATCAATTCACTTCACATCTATTGCCTTCAAGGCCATGATCTCAACATGCAAAGATAGACAACATGTAAAAACCGCTACCCTAAGCAGACCAAACCACACAATATCAATTCTCATACTATAGACTAGAAGTTAGGTCAACTTTCCAATTCTTTAATCCATGGTCACCATGGATCAATCCTCTACAATTCATAATCAATTGACATAGATAGGAATAGAAATCAACAATGTAATTCAATAACATAAACATAATCTAAGTACAATTCTATAAACAAAGGGATCAACCCACAACTTTACCCATAAGGCCATAATTCTCAACTCATCAATAGACCAACATTTCAACGTGAACAAGTATACACAATCATAGGAAACATCAATATAATCTAATCTAAACATAATTTCACCAATAGAGATCATATTCACAAAGACCCACATCATAAGACAATTTTCGAGAATTTGGGGATCATGGGTTCTTCAAGAATTCCTTAGAAAATTATCTTAAAAACCTTAATTCCACATCAATTCATCAATAGAATGATTTGGAAAATAGTTTGACAAGGGACCCATGTTTCGATTGAAAATTGGGAATTTTGGTCTTTGAATCACTTTTGAAAATCTTTGATAGAACTCCTTGAATGAGAGGTTATTCAAGAATCAAGAGTTACCATACCTTAATTATTGAAGACCTATGAAATTGAAGAAGAAATCAGTTGAAAACACATCTTCTAGCTTGAGCTTCATCAAGGTCTTCAATGGGGTTATTGAGAAAATCTATTTTGAGAGGGAAAGGTCAATTTGAAGAATGGGGTCTAATTTTAGGTTTTGGGGTTTTAACCAACTTAAAATTCCCTAAAATAGGTAGAATAACCATTTATAATAATTCCCCAAAGTACCCCTAACTTAGTTGATCCATTTAAACAAGTCAAACTTGAGTTTTATTTTCACAGATTTCGTCGGGAAACAAGTTCGTGATGCGGAGGTGTTCCCACAAGTTTTTGGAAATTAAATTTCGAGACAGTAGAGTCCGCGGTGTCTCCACGAGGCGGAGCCACTCCCTCAATGCACAACTTCCAGCTGCCTTGGCAGCTTGTTTGGCCAAGGGTTGGGGTCCTCCTCGGGGACCCTTAGGGTGCTCCCGGGGAGTCGTACCCGAACGTTTTGAGCCTAAAAACATTTATTAAGAAACTAGGGTCACCTCCACTGATTTTAGACTCCAAACAACATATAAAAACATGAACAACATACTAGAAGACACCAATACAAAAAAGACTAGTTTCCGAATGTCTTGGTCGTCCCTTGACGTTTGACTTCCAAACTCTTTAAAACTGACTAAAAAGGCTATTCTTCATTATTTTGACAAGTTATTACTGCATAAAACCCATGTGAAGCTCTAGTTTATCCTTCTTCATTTTGAGGGTTGTTACAAATAATTCTAGAAAAATGCAGAAAATAGGTTGCAGAAAGACTCGCCGAACCAATCCGTGAGTCGTAGAGATCATACTCACCAAAAGGATTAGCTGAAAAATTTCCAAGAAAAATAGCATGTCGGTGGTGGGAAGGGCCATTCGGCAAATCCCCGAAACCATTTGGCGAGCTCAGACTAGCCCACCGAAAGTTATAGTATGTTTTAGGGGTTAGGGTGCAGAAAGGGCGATCAAGCGACACTTTCGGCAAGTCGCCTTGTGAACTCGGCGAGCTCAAGCATCTTGCCGAATGTCACTGAACTAAATTCAACCTACTCATGAAATTAAAGGCGATATTGGGGTATTTTGGCCAACGGTGGAGTGGTTCGGTGAGCTCAACCTAGCTCGCCAAACTCCCTAACATGCCTATTTTTAATCCCAACACCCAAAATCAAGCTCGCAGCCCTCGGAAACAAAATCAAGCCACATACAAATTCAATTGCAATTGAGTTCAAATGCTATTTACGAGTTTGGGGTTTGGTAAACTAAACTTTAATGCCGAAATACGATTTTGTAATGCTAGGCAGCAAAGAATTCCATTCTGAACACAAGATCAACGACCAAAAAGCAATAAAATGCAGGAATATTGAAAGAATAAAGTTCGGGTGTGATTGTATGAAGTTAAAAAGTGAGGGAATAATAAAGAGTCTGAAATTTTAAACCTTTGGCCTTTAAAAACCGTTCTGTTTTACTGCCCTTTCGATGATAGTAGTTATCTTCGCCAAACCACTCGGCGATGCGTCGAGCGATAACTTACCTCACCGAGTTTTACAGACTCCAACTTGATATTTTCTTGAGTCCAACGGCGGTCCAGGTTTGGGCTCGCCGATCTATTCGGTGAGTCGCCGACTGGACTCTTGTATCACCAACTTGCATTTTTCAATCATATTCCAGACTTCAACCTGCACAATCAACACTCGTTATTTCACCAACACAAATAAAGCAATAAATACATGGGTTGCTTCCCAAGCAGTGTCTTATTTAACGTCATGGCACGACACAAGTACCCATTCAAGCTTAATTCTTCGGGTGTGCCATAGTATCACTAGGCAACCCCCCTTGTTGTCTCGGGTTTAAATGAGAAGAAATTTAACTCTTTTGGGTCTCCAACTGCTTGATAGACACAGAATGAGAGGTCACTGTCTTGTTAAAAGTCGATACATCTTCCTTCATCTCCTTCAAAATTTTATTGGACCCTTCAACCTTGTTGAGAATACAAGAGAGCATATCCTCAGCCTGGCCACACTATGAATCTTTGGGCTTTTGACGCTCATGTGGAGGAACATACCTATCCTTCTCCCCATCTCTTTCCTTTCATGTAGGGTTACGATTCTACCACTCTTTAGCATGGTCTCTCAAGCCCTCATCTTTGTTCCAAACTTGGTTACCACCTGGCCTAGGGTAGTTTGTACGATAATCTCCTTCTTGGTTGGCTATGAATTTCACTTCCTCATTGTACAACGCTTCAAACTTGGCTTGATCGGGGTTTACAGACCCAACACCCAAAGCATTAACATTCCTAGCACCAACACCCTTGATATTTTTTGCGACAATATCAAGTTGTGTCATCATCTTTGCCATGTTTTGGTCCCTCGCTTGATCTTTTTCAAGCTGCTCCTTTGTAAATTTAAAAGTGAGAGAGGAAACCTGATCTTCATGGGTGTACCATGCCTCGTTAATCTTGGTCATACCATGAAGGAGTTAGGCTACTATGAAATAAGTGTCACGACCCGAGTTTAGGCCCCGAATGCGACACGGCGTACTCGACCCCAAAGGGGTCTTATACAAGCCTCATAGATCATTCATTACATAGGTAATAGAAATAGTACGAAATTTAAAACTTTTTATTTAAAAGCATACAATCTAACATTCAAAAAGAATTAAACGCAAGCGCAAGTTTATATCTCATATGGCCATCTTAGACACAATCTAGAAAGAAAATAGGGACACGACCCTTTAAAATAGAAATCTAAAGTATTCTATTACATGAAAGAACTAGAAACATTTAAAAGTCCTTGTCCTCGATCTATGAGGACATACCAAGTCTTGGAAGAGTCTCAATCCAAGGTTCAACTAGAGATAAGCAAGTCAAACGCCAGAACCTACACTTGTAGAAAAACATGAAGAAGAATGGGTTACCACATAAAGTATTAAGTATGACAGCCATGCAAAAGCATGCTTAAAAAGGACTTTTTTTTTAAAGTCATGATATATGCCACTTTGGTAAAACTTCATGAACATTGTAAAAAGAGGGATAATATAAGTCACAACCAACATACAAGTCATATTTTCACATTAGAACATAATCAACTTATGAACCTTTACCTTCACCTCAAGTAACCCTCAAGCTATACATTGTGAAATGTATGGATAGCGTCACATACCACCAACCACACTAAGGTACCACTTTAAGGTCACCAAAAGTGAACTTACCATTCATCCTTTCAACCTTTACACAATAAAGCATATAAGAGACATAACATTACATAAGTCACATCATCACATTAAGACCAACATCCAAGACAACTCTAAGTCATACTTGTGGAATGTGCAAGTAGCATCCCATACTACTACTCACACTAAGTAATCCTTTGAAGTCACCATAGACAAGGCACATTGATATACAATAAGTCATGACAAGGAAGTAACTTATAAGACAATCCAAGTATAGCATGCATCTTTACATTTAACCATATAAGTCAACCTTCTTCATTAACCTCACTTAGGACATTCATACATTAGTCATTAAGACTTAGAGAACTCACTATAACCCTCTCAAAGCCTACTCGTGCAATGTATGGATAGCATCTCATAGTACTACCCACACTTTGTAAAACCTCTCAAGTAACTATAGTGCACATCTCACATTATGGGAATAAGCGTTTACGCAACACAGACCATAAGAGCTAAATCATGGAATCTAGTGTCAGGGAATGAGAAAAACCTTTCTACTCTTCCCACTGTATTCGTCACTTCAGGTTTTCTCTCACCCTCGCCACATAGTTTGTGTGCAGTAATAAGGTTAGTTATCTTTTTTCTATTTCTCTCTTTACTTTTCAAATGTGGATATTCTTCTTCTCCTTTGATTGAACTTTTATAAATCTTCTTCTATTTTACCTCGTCCCCCCTCCTTTTAGTGGCCAAATTCGTTTCAAGAATATATTAAAAAAAAATTGTGGGTTTATCATTTGTAAACTCCTGTTAATTGATTTATATAAAGCTTTTAACTTTGTTATTAAGGATGGCAATCAGGACGGTTGTGGGGAAAATCCACATAAACATGTCAATACTTTAATACATTCCACCTCGCCCTGTATTGCAGAAACATCAATTTCCGACCCACCTTGTCCTGCTTCACATAAATCTGTCCCGCATATTATTTAATTATATTTCTATTTTGACTAAATTTTATACAAAAATATGAAATTAATAAAAGAACATTTTATTTTGTCGCTAACGCATAAAATGAATATTTAAAATTGAATAAATCCTTAAGTTTTTAAAGGCTATTGCTAATAATAAATCTCATCAATACTTAAAATGAAATTAGAGTTAGATGCATTACTATTGGATAATTATATGCACAACGGAATCATACCAGAATCTTACTGCTTACATGAATAATAGATAACCAATAATGTTTATGCTAAAGCATATACAATTTTGCTAGAACACATAAACTTTTTGAAATTAAATTATAGAATTATCTTTTGCAACGTGAGCAGATACCTTCAAAGAATCTACAAGTTAGACAGACCTTCAGGTGAATCCACAAGATAGACAACAATATTGCAGCCTTCTACAGTGATCCGAAGTTCACATCTGATCTCTCTCAATATTTGGGTGGGCAAATATTATTTAGAAAACTTTCAATCTTTTTTTCTAGGTTAGGAAAATCTCTACTTATAGAGATTTCTTCCCAATCCAAAAAGAAGTAGAAAATCTAGTTTTTCTTGAAAACCAGAAAACCCCCCATCTTATTCTTCCTTTTCCCATAGAAATAAGATTATGAGTTCTAGTTAAGGAACTGTAGGGAACACAAAATTTATTACTGAAGCTTCCTATTTTCGAAATAATTCTAAATAATCAATTTGAATTATTCTTACCATAATAAATTACAAATCATTCACTAGAAATTTGTAATTGCACTCCTCTAATTATATTTCGAAATTCTCTATTAAACACTTATGTAATTCTTCATCTTAAGATTACTGATACTAATCAATAAATTACATTACAAACGAATTTATTTCAACGATTAATTTTTTAGAGCACTATTAAACTTATTGCATATGTCAAATTAAAATATTCACTTGCAAGATTTAGCACGATGAAAACTTATAAGCTTCTCAAAAAGGCATATTATCAATATTTATATCAAGACATGGATTTCATGAATTAACTTATTAATTCACAAATATATATTATTATCATTCAATTTACCAGGCATATTGACCCATATTAGAATCTCACCTTTTAATAAATCAAAACGATAATTAATATATACAGATCATAATAGGTATATCACGATTAAGAATATAAATACATTTAACACTTTAGAGAATATGCTTTTGTCAGTCAATCTACAACAACTACCTCTACTTGTTCCCATTCAATACATACAAAATGAACTAGCACAAGAAGTTGGAACTATACTGTTCCCATAATCAAGATAAATTATATATATTTTTGTGCTTCAATCATACCGATGGCATGTCCAATTTCAATCCTAGATTGTGAACGAAAAAACTTTATACTCATAAGAACCGATGATTTAAATCTCTGTGTATAAGATAAAAATCTATACACTAAATCATCTACTATATAAGTAAACAGACACCATAAACGTATAGGTGATCTATTAAAACTAAATAAATATTTTTTGTATAATTAATATTATATCTAAATATATGGTTAATATTATAAATCCCAACAACCTCCCACTTAGACTTTTAAACTTCACAATTCTTATATTGTGTTATATCTAAATGCATGGTTAATAGTATATACCCTAACAATCTCCCACATGGTTGTTGAATCATGAAAATTGTTAGAATACCATGTTTGAACACATGATTAATAGTATCTTCCTTAACAATCTCCCACTTAGACTCTTAACTATGCATTTGCAATCTTATAGGTATTCCGTTAATTGTTATTGAAAGAATCTTTACCAAGTTGTTTTCTCATCCAATTTCGTGTAGTAGTGCTTCGTCATTACAAACGAATTTTGTACTAGATCTTAAGGAATCTTATCATGAAACCCTCCAAGAGTCTAATTGTTTTGAGGATTTCTATGATGAAAGTCCTCTCAAACATACAAAGCAAACAAATCTTCGTTATGATTCTCCCAGTACGATTAAGCACTACTATTTTAATCACACTTTCATGTTCTTAAATTTTAATATTGTCTTCGAAATCTTTTGGTATTGAAATATTAACAACTTCTTCATGTAGTGTTCTTTAACTTTCTCAACATCACTCCTACTAGTTGAGGTAGTAGTTTTCTTATGTCTAGTAACATTTGTCCCACTACTTAAATGCAATGGAATGCCAATTCTGACATACCGATTAGATGTTCTTGAGCATCTGAATTTCTAATTGACTCATTTGTTATTTGTTTGTTTAGTTCTTGTAAAACTTATTTACTTCTAGGAACATGATTTACTAAATGATCTGCAAGAAATCTAACAGTTCTGTTAACAATTTTCTTATTTTCTTTAGGACAGTAAAATAATCCTCCTTTCATTCTTTTTGGATATCCAACTAACACACATTTAATTCTTAATTCCAATTTTCTTATTCTCCCACTCAGCACATGTACTGGACAATCCTTTATCTATACATGTCACAAAATAAACTTACGTCAAATCTAACTAGTTCTGTAGTTGTCCAAGGAACTAATTTGAAAGAAATTAAATATGGAAAGTCATATTTAGTTCTTAGAACATATCCCAAAAGAAATTAAACAACTACGAATAAGTCAATCATTAATCTTATAATATTTGTAAGAGTCTATTTCTTTTCTCTTTCACACCAATCTATAATAGAGTGTCTGGTGTTAAGAATTGAAATGCAATTATTCTATCAGATAAGTGACTCACCAACTATGCAGAGAGGTATACGTCACTACAACCGTATTGCAATAACTTTATATATTTTTCATGATGCTATTTCATTTTTTCCTTAAATATTTTAAGTTTATAAATACATTCTGACTTACAAAACATCAAAAAAATTCATATCATGAGTAACCTTTTATGGAAATCTCACAATACTCAAAATCACCTCTTGCCTGAATGTCATTACAACACAAATTAGAATAGATTAATTCTAACTTATCACTACCTCTATTTTTTAAGAGGAAAGTTCTCTTATTAATTTTCCCTTCTAAAAAGGACTCACATATTGGTATTGACTTCAGTTTCAATGAACCGTTATGTCCATCCTTTAACTAATCTCGAAGTTCTATTCAAAATAAATGACTTAGACGCTAATGCACATATAAGTTTCATTCAATTTAAAAGATATTTTCCCTTATGAGACAAATTAATACAATTCAATTCATGGGAGATAATACTAATAAAAAATTCACACATCAATATGTCGCAAGAGATAAAATATTCATCAAACTCAATAATAGGAGAGTTATAAGATAAATATATTCAATATCCATCTCTTATCTAGTTAGAAACTTAAAATTCCTTCTAACATAAGGTACATTTACAATGCATTCTTTGAATTTATATCCTATCTCTATCGAAGGAAATTCTTGAGTAGTACTAAGTGGGTCAGTAAAATCTATTGAATATTTGAGATATAATACATTAAATATATCATAATATGTCGAGTAATCCTAAAAAAACAAAAATTGGGGCTCATTTATAATATGTACATATTTCTAAGAAGAGGTATATCGTAAATGTTCTTGAGAGATTCAATATGCATATGAGAAACCCTGTAAGTACACTATTAGCTTCTGATTACAAGCTTTCGATGTTACAAATTTCTTTAGTTTATGAATGTGGTGGACCATTTCAAAGGTTCTTTATGCTAGCGTTGTTGGTATCATTATGTATGTTTTGGTGTGCACACGTCCAGATATTGCTCATTTTGTAAGTGTGGTAAGAAGGTGCATGAAAAATCTAAGAAAAAGGCATTAGGAAGTTGTCAAGTGGATATTGATATATCTCAAAGGAGCTACTGATGTTTCCCTAACCATTTAGAAAAGTGATGGTATTTTAGTTCTCAATTATGTAAATTTTGACAATGTAAGGGATCTTAATAGAAGGAGGTCCACAACTGGATATATATTTATTCTCATTGGCAGTGTCATTAGTTGGAAATTGACATTATAGTATATTGTCTACAACAGAGGCAAAATATATGGCAGCAATGGAGGCATCGAAAGAAACTATCTAGTTGAAATGTTATATGGCAGAATTGAGTTTGGATCAGCTGGAATCAACTCAAAGATGCGATAGTCAAAGTGCTATTCATTCGAATAAAATAAAATATTTCATGAGAGCACTAAACACATTGATGTCACATGCTACTACATTCGAGATGTCATTGAAGAGGGAGTTATCAAGGTCGAGAAGGTTATCATAGCAAGGTGGAGCTAGTGTGTTCAATAGAGGTTTGATTCTTCTTGCCTCTTTCAATGAGATTGCCTGTAACGACCTCCTAAACTTCGGGGCCTAACACGTACCTTGACGTTCAACCACTAAACCTCTCATTCTAATTACGAAACCTCTCATTTATGACTCTATTCCTCACACATCAAGCCTTAGAACCCTAGCTTGTGGCTCTAGTTTAGTCTACAAATTTACGGGTCATTACACGAATAATAGCCTTGGAGATGTTAACCGAGAAGTTTCGCACCAATGTGGCCTGAAGTCGAGGTTGAGCTAGTGTCTTCACCCGTTTGAGGATAGTATGTCGGACGGTGGTGGCGTAGGAGGCGTAGAACCCTCGAGCCATCTCCTCACTGAACTTGCCCGGGCTCCGTGCCATCCAATCACACTTGTGACTCCTGAAACAATCCTCAATGGTGGGCACAATATGAAGGCTTCTAGTAAGTACCCAGCGCTCCTAGGTAATGGTCGGGCCTGATCAGCTGGCCGTTCCAAATCTGCCCCTCATTGTAAATTTGGAACTGACCCTCAACACACCACCTATTCAGCTCTATAGCGCTGTGAACTGGCTCAACTCTCGTGCTGGGTGGGTACTTAACATCCCCCGTGCTAGTGGAATCGGATGAAGAAGCAGAAGTACCGCTGGAACTGGAGCCAGAATGCGACACTAAGCCGGTCTGCGACTCTCCTGCCGGTGTGGCCTCCTCCTCAGACTATGGGGTAGTGAACTTGACCTCGTTACTAGATGTGATGACCTGCCTATTCCTATTCCATGTGGTAGGGGACAGTGGGAGTGCATCTGGTGGTCTTCGGGACATATTCGTCCCCACAAGAATCATTGAGTAGGGCTCAGGATGGGGCGATAAACTTGAACTTTCCATTCTTGAAGTACACGGGTGCTTGTATTAGTGTCATGGTACCTATGGAAAACTAGTTAGTATTTCAAGAAGTCGAAAAGAACCAAGGAATAATTCTAGAACCCCCTTAGGACCTAGACAAAAATTAATTTTTTTTGGAGACAGTAGCAATTCTTTTGATCTATGTTGGGCACCTATGGGCCATCGATTGAGTGACAGGTCGTGGGTTCCCTCCCTAGGTCAGAGAGTCAAATTTGAGGTATCTGATGTTGGAAGCACGGATGTTCAGAACGGTCCATCGATGGAACAATTGACTGTAGTCCACACCGTTGTTCACAACTTAGCAACAATTATTTGGTTTCAATCTATTAACGGACCACGACGTACAGTCCATAGGTAGACCTACGGTGCGTGGATTGAGGTCGTCTACCAGTGTTATGCCAGACATTGTGATCCCAATTTTTTATTCAACACTTTAAACTCAACAATCAACAACTAATCTAAGTCTAAACATATATTTTAACATATTATGTGGTTGTTCATCATCTTTATGGTTTCGATTATGCAAAATGCGATTTTCAAGACAGAGACATCGAAACCATAAGTCAAAAACATTTAACTAGACCTGTCAAACTCAATTATGTAATCTAAAGAACAACACACTCACATACCATCGTTCCAAGAGTAGCCTATGAACTAGCTTTCAATAATTTTACACATGATTAACTACCCAATGCCAAGTTCAACTTTGTAACTTCTAATTTAAACAATGAAACGAAATTCACAGTTCTGGTGAAGTTGATTTACCTGATAAGTAAATAAAGTTGGTGGGTGTGCAGTGAGGGGATTTTTGTGGTCCTAAGATCCAACATGACACCGAACTCAGACTTAAATGATCTTGTTGACGAGAGGAATTTGGAGAGGAAAATTAAAGAAAAGTTTGGGAGAGATTTGGGGAAAATGAAACAGAAAATGTATGGGGGAATTTTATTGATGGAATGCATGAGTTTAATTGGTGCTTTTGGGTGTAGTAACGGTTTTAGGAAGGTTGGGGGAAAGAGGGAACTGTGGGGATGTATTTAAAATGAAGATTTTTTATTTTGAATGGGGTTCGGGTTGGGTTGAATGTAACCTTCACTTAGACTCATGAAACCTCGTCGACGGTCCGTGGGTCAACTTACGGTCCGTCGATGGGTACAGTGGTTCTCTAACCTTTAGTAAAAGTTAGAACACATACCTGGGATATACGGAGGCCATCCATGGTTCGTGGATTGATCAACGGACCGTTGATTGGACTCGTAGACCACTACATCAGCTTAATTTCTGCAAAATTCTCTTTTCTTCCTTGCAAACGTAGCAAACATTAGGACTCTCTTTGTATATTTTCTGGACATTTTTTTTGACACGGACCCTATTCTATCATTATCTATCCAACATTAAAACTCAAAATTAATAAACATCTATCCAGAAAACTACAAATTTAAGAAAAAGTCCCTATATCGAAAAAAAAATCATATAGTTGGCTAGATTATACATCTTGGGTTGCTTCCCAAGCAGCGCTTGATTTAACATTGCGACACGACACATACACCTTGATTACTCAGCCTTCATCAAGACCCCACTCCTCTATCACCTCATTGACACTCTCATATTTCCCTAAGTAGATCTTTATCCTTTGACTGTTCACCTTGAACATTATTCCTTCTTTGTTCTCGAGTTCAACCGCTCCATGTGGGAATACTTGGGTTACTTTGAATGGTCCGGTCCACTTAGACTTGAGTTTGCCACGAAACAGCGCAACCTTGAGTTAAATAATAACACTTGATCACCGGAAGCAAATTAATGCTTTCCAATCTTCTGATCATGGTTTTTCTTCATCTTCTCTTTGTACAATGCTGAACTTTTATATGGTTTTAGGCAATACTCATCAAGCTCATTCATCTCATTCATTCTTTGACTCGATGCAGCGCCCCAATCCAAATTCAACTTCTTTAGTGCCCAAATCACATTTATGCTCTAGCTCTATAGGCAAATGACAAGACTTCCCATATACAAGTTGATAGGGGGACATACCTATGGGCGTTTTAAATGTACTGCGAAAAGCCCATAGAGTATCATCAGGCCTTCTTTATCGACCAATTTTGTTGGAATTTATGATCATTGCAAGAATTTTCTTTATCTCGCGATTTGACACTTCAACTTGCCACTCGACTGCGGATGATAAGGGATTGTTGCACTGTGGCGAACACCATAATTCTCAAGAAAGTCTTGAAAAACTTATTACAAAAGTGAGAACCTCCATCGCTTATGATTGCCCCTGGTGTACCAAATGTGGAGAAGATATTATTTTTCAGGAATGTAGTGACACTCTTTCCCTAATTGTTAGAAAGTGTGACTACTTCCACCCATTTCGATAAAGAGTCAACCGCCACAAGAATATATTTCATCCCATTTGAACTCACAAACGGACCTATGAAGTCAAGACCGTAAACATAAAAAAACTTAATCACCAGTATTGGGTTTATTGGTAGTTCTTGCTATTTCGAAATCTTGGTTTTGCATCCTTCTTAGCCATCAGATACCTCAATGCAGAATGGTCAGTATGCACTGTGAACTTAGTACCAAGCAAATAGGATCTAAATTTTTCTAATGCAAAAACCACACCAAGAAGTTCCTTTTCAGTCACATTGTAGTTCTTTTGAGCATCATTCAAAGCTTTGCTCGTATAGTAAATAGGATGTAGAATTTTCTCTCACCACTATCCTAATACAACACCAAGCACTACTCCATTTGCATCACATATCACGTCAAACGGTTGTCCCTCATACGGTGAAATAATGATAGGTGCCGAAGTCAATGTTTCTTTCAACTCTCCAAATGCTCTCAGACCAGCATCATCAAAATCCAACATACACTCATTGAGTAGATTGCACAATGGGTGTGCAATTTTAGAGAAATCTTATATGAACCTCTAGTAGAAACCTGCATGCCCAAGAAAACTTCTAACACCTTCTACAGAAATGGGTGGTGGATGTTTTTCTATTACCTCAACCTTAGCTCTATCAACCTCAATACCTTTCTATGAAATCCAATGACCCAGAACTATACCCTCTTTCACCATGAAGTGGCACTTTTCCCAGTTGAGAACAACATTGCACTCTTCGCAACGTTTTAGTACCTAAGTCAAATGTGTCAAATAGTGACCAAACTAGTCACCTAATATAGAGAAATCAACCATAAATACCTCTATTGTGTTCTCCACCATATCTGAAAATATCGACATCATAGAACGCTTAAAATACACTAGATCATTACATAACCCAAATGGCATCCTTTTGAAGGAAAAAGTCCCATAAGGACAAGTGAAGGTTGTCTTCTCTTGGTCTTTTGGGGCTATGGAGATTTTGTTGTTTTTTGAATAACCATCTAGAAAACAATACTAACCCTTACCAACAAGACGTTCTAGCATCTGTTCCATGAACGACTTTGAGAAATGGTCTTTCTCAGTCCATGCATTTAACTTGCGGTAGTCCATACACACTCTCTAACCAGTCACCGGCCTCATTGGAACAAGCTCATTTTTAGCATTGGGAACCACGGTGATTCCTCTTTTTTTGGCACACACTGAACTGGGCACACCCAACTACTATAAGCAGTAGGATATATAAAACTAGCATCTAACCAATTAATGATCTCCTTTTTCAAAACATCTTACATGGGGGGATTCAGTGTCCTTTGATTGTCAATACTTTTCTTGCTGTCCGGCATGAGTTGGATTTTGTGATAATAAATGCCCAACAGAATCCCAATGATGTCCGCAATAGTACATCCTATAGCCCGCTTAAACTGCTTCAGCACCGATACCAAGGCCTCTATTTTCTCTTCACGCAAATCAACAACAATTATTACTGCAAAAGTTATATTTTACCCCAAGAATACGTACCACAAATGGGATGTAAGAGCCTTATGTTCCAATTTTGTAGGCTCATCTACAGACGGTTTTGCAGGTGGGGTGAGGTCTAGGCCAACTCTTGACCGCATCCGTCTTCTTAGGATCTACCTCAATACCTTTACTTGAAACAATATGATGTAACACTCCGGATTTGAAAAAGGGCAACATAACAGATTTTTCATAGATTACAGGTGCCATCCATGGAGGCCAACCACAACCCGTGGGCAGAACCACATACCGTAGACCACGTCTGTGGACTGGGCACCCATGTCTGTCCAGAGGTCTAAGAACCACGGCCTGACCAACGGACCATCGGTCAAACCATGGTCTGTGGTCCTAGACCCCAAACTCTAACTTTCTGACCACCAACGATGTCCATGTAGGACGGTCCGTTAGTAGAGTCTCGTGGGTCAATAACTGGAAATTACTTTAAGGGTAGTTGGGTATTTTTCTTATCATTTCATATTGATACTACATTATTTTGACTATGTTTAAGACCCCTATATAAAGGATTTCAACCCTCAAACTAGTTCATTGAAGTCATTATTTCCAAAACCAAAATGAAATCCCAAAGTCTTCCTCTCAAATATTTCTCTCTCTAGAACTTGAAGAAGAAGAAAGAGTTGGATCTAGGATCAAGGTCAAGTCTCCATTCCTCAAGCATTTGTGGGCTTTGTAATCAAAGTATTTTTCATCCATGGAGACCTTACGTTTTTCCCATTTGAGAATATGAAATTCCCCAATTTGAGTTAGGGTTTATGTCAATGTTGTGGGTATTGATGAATGTTGATTCAATTGAGTGGATTATGATTGTTTATGATTGAATTGATAGAATTACATGTTTTTAGGGTGAATTTACATGTACCCATTCCAAACCCATGTCTAGAAAGATGAAATTAATGTAATATGGGTTTTATGCCATGAAAGGAGAATTTGTGGGTTTAGATGTATTCAATCTAGGATTGATGAGATACATTATAATTGAACCTTGTATCATGAATCATGATTTGAATTGCTTTGAGATTGAAGCTTATGATATTATTATGATTTTGAATTGCTTGAGATTGAGTATATAGAATGACTATGAGATATAGTGCTTTGAGAGTAAAGCTTATGTTGTAAATTGTTGACTATTGATGTAATTGTTGTGGAAGGGATAGTTCCCACATGAATTGTTTATGTTATGAATGCGAAATTATTTCTCTCATTGAATGATTCTACGTTGAAAGAATTGCTCACCTAAAATGAATCTAATGTTAATGACTTAGAAATTGATAAGGCTAGAGGCAATTACCCATGACATCCAAATGAGATGGATATGAGGCGATTACCCGTATTCCATGAAGTAGAATAAATAGGCGATTACCCTTATTCCTTAAAGTTTAACAAGAGGCGACTCCCCGTGCTCTTATGATATAAATGGACAAGAGGTGAATTCCTATGATCGGTATGTTATGTTTGAAAATAGGCAAATACCCATGATCCATATGTTATGTTGGAATAGAGTCATATACCCATGATCCATATGTTATGTTGGACAAGAGGCCAATACCCATGATCCTTAAGTTAAGTTGGACTAGAGGCCAGTACCTATGATCCATATGTTAAGAAGGACTAGAGGCGACTACCCATGTTCCTTTGTAGAAAGGAAAAGAGGCGATTCCACATTTCTATAAAAGATAAGCTAGAGTATGTATGATGGATAATAAACTTGGATTGTTGCTTAAGTTGCCTTCCATGATATGCTTGATTAGAGGTGGATGAACCAAGTCTTGACTAAGCATAAGTCGAAGTTACTTCAAGAAGTATTCCTGATATGTTGATATGAACTATAATATGCATTGATTATGCTTTATTACTTTTATTGTCTAACTCTTACGCTTATGTTGATGTTTACACTAGCTATCATATTGAGTACATGTTTTTACTAATGCATACTTCTGCCTATATATCTTATCCAAATGTAGGATCCGATGATCTCAACTCTCTTCCCCATGGCTAAGATCTTAGTAGAGAAAGACTTGAAGATTGGTGAGTCCTCGTAGCATTCGAGAATTTGGCCACTATTTCTCATGTTCTTTCAGTTTGTGTTTTGAACATTATTGTATGGGCTGTGTCCCAAGATACTCATGTTTAAGATGGCTTGAGACAAGTGTAATAGACTTCCACTTTTTTTATATATAACTTTGATGTTGGTTGAAAAATGTTTTAAATTTCTGCTCATTTCTTATTATCTTATGATATGAAAGCTAAGTGGCTTATATGAGGCCTCTCGGGGTCTTGTATGACATGTTACATCTAGGGGGTACCCCTGGGTCATGACAAACTTGGTAATCATAGCACAAGGTTTAGAATGGTTCTAGGATGTCTCAAAACCATGTCTATTAGAGTCTTTTTTATAAGTGTGAAGCGATCTACATTTATGAATTAGAAACTATTAGATGCTTAGGAGACTTTGCTTCTTCATTTCTCTAAGTCGTGCGATAGAGTTTAATTCTATAAGGTATTTCTCTTAATCCTTACCCGATGGTCTACATGATATGACTACTAGAAGGTCTTTTAGAAGAAGGACCGAAGGAGAAGAGATTAACCAAGGAGTTACTTCTCAAGCTCCGGTTGACCCTTTTGCCGACCAAGTAACAAATGTTGAGTCTAGAACGGCTTTTCAAGTGTTTGCTCAGTGTGTGACGGCCCAAGCCAATAGGGAGGTTGTAAAACCCGTGAACCCAAATGTGGGTACGGCGACATGAAGAGTGAGAGACTTCATAAGGATGAATCCTCTGGAATTTTATGGCTCTAAGGTTGAGGAAGATCCTCAAGAGTTCATTAATGAGGTCTATAAGGTGTTGGATATCATGGGAGTTACTCCGGTGGATAAGGCGGAATTGACCGCTTATCAACTTAAGGGGGTTGCTCAAATTTGGTTCAACCAACGGAAGGAGGCAAGACCGGTGGATGAGGGTCCCTTGGAATGGGAAAGGTTCAAGCCTGCTTTCCTTGATAGGTTCTTTCCCCTTGAGATGAAGGAGTCTAAAGGGCTTGAGTTCATTAATCTTGGACAAGGAAATATGAGTGTGAAGGAATATTCCTTGAGATTCACTCAATTGTCTAAGTATGTTCCTTCTATAGTTGTTGACTCTAGGGCAAGGATGAGCAAGTTCATTTTGGGTGTGTCCGAATTGGTTGTAAAAGAGTGTCGTACGGCTATGCTTGTCCATGATGTGGATATTTCTCGTCTAATGGTCCATGCCAAACAAATTGAAGAGGAAAAGCTCAAAGAGAGGTCTAAAGAATCAAAGAGTTCAAGAATGGATGATGGTAACTATTCATACTCTAAGTCCAGTGGACGTGGTCGTCAAGGTTTCGACAAAGGTTTTCCAGGCAAGGTTCTTCTAAGACTCCCCAAAGGTTCAACAATGATAGGGTTTCTAACCCTAAACCTCAAGGAGTTTGTAATGGGTCTTCAATGCCAAATTGTACTAAGTGTGGAAGAAAGCATGAAGGCAAATGTCTAGCGGGTTTCAATGCTTGCTTTGGTTGTGGTTAGATGGATCACAAGATAAGGGATTGTCCTTCGGTTGCGAAGAATGAGGGAGATAATCTTTGTAGGGCTGAACCTTATCCTTCATCTAGCCCAAGTGGTTTGGGTGCTAATTTTCCTAAGAAAAAATTGGTTTTATGCTCTTCAGACTCGAGATGAACAAGAGGCTTCTCCCGATGTGATTACGGGTATGTTGAAAGATTTCCAATTGGACGTATATGCCTTACTTGATCGAGATGCTACATTGTCTTTTGTGATTCCATATATGGCGATGCAATTTAATGTGTTTCCCGAAGTGTCGTTAGAACCTTTTTCTATCTCTACTTCTGTTGGTGATTCTGTGTTGGATGAGAGGGTATATAGAAAGTGTCCCATCTCCTTATCCCATAGAGTTACTCTTGTTGACTTGGTGGAGCTTGATAGGATAGATTTTGATGTCATCATTGGGATGGATTAGTTGCACTCTTGTTATGCTTCTATTAATTGTAGAACTTGAGTAGTCAAGCATCTGTTCCCGAATGAACATGTCCTAGAGTGGAAAGGGAGAAATTCTGCGCTGAAAGGTCGGTTTATTTCTTATCTTAAAGCTAGAGAGATAATTTCTAAGGGTTACTTGTAGCATTTAGTTAGGGTAAGTGATATGGATTCTAAAATCCCTAGTCTTCAGTTGGTTCCCATTGTTAATGAGAATGCAGAAGTGTTCCCAGATTTTTTACCCATTATTCCTCCCGAAAGGGAAATAGATTTTGGTATTGACCTTCTCCCAGATACGCAACCTATTTCTATTCCTCTTTTTAGAATGGCTCCGGTACAACTTAAAGAGCTGAAGGATCAATTGAAGGATTCGTTGGATAAAGGTTTCATCCGATTGAGTATATCTCTATAGGGTGCTCCAGTTTAGTTTGTTAAGAAGAAGGAGGGTTCACTGCGAATGTGTGTTGACTATCGACAATTGAATAAGGTGAACATTAAGAATAAGTATCCTCTTCCAAGGATAGATGTTTTTTACCAACTCTAAGGTGCAAGTTACTTCTCTAAGATCGACCTTAGATCAGGTTATCACTAATTGAGGGTGAAAGAAAATGATATTTTGACGACAGAGTTGAAAACCCGGTATGATCAATATGTGTTTCGGTGATGTCATTTGGCTTGACTAGTACTCCAGCGGCATATAGATTTGATGAATAGGGTGTTTAGACAATACCTTGATATATTCGTAATTGTTTTCATTGATGATATTTTGATCTACTTAAGGAGTGAGGATGACCATATTAATCATTTGAGGGTTGTATTGGAAATCCTTAAGGAATAACAATCTTTGAAATGTTTAGCAATTGTTAGTTTTTGCTAAGGTTCGTAGCCTTCTTTAGTCATATTGTTTCTAGTAAGGGTATTGAGGTAGATCCTAAGAAGACGGATGCGGTCAAGAGTTAACCTAGACCTCTATCACCATCTTAGGTTTGGCCGGTTATTACCAATGGTTTGTTGAGGGGTGTTCTTCTATTGCCTCTCCATTGAAGGCTTTGACTCAAAAGAAGGCTAAGTTTTTATGGTCCAAATTATGTAAGAAGAGTTTATAAGAGTTGAAAGATAGACTTACTTCCTCCCCGGTTTTGACTTTACTGGAAGGGACGGATGGTTTTGTGGTATATTATGATGCCTTGAGAATTGGGTTTGGATGTGTGTTTATTTAAAATGAGAGAGTTATTTCCTATTGTTCAAGGCAACTTAAGGTCCATGAGAAGAATTATCCAACCCATAATCTTGAATTAGCGGTGGCGGTGCCTTAAAGATATGGACGCACTATTTGTATGATGTTCATGTAGATGTGTTCACCAACCACAAGAGCTTGCAATATGTGTTTAATCAGAAAGATTAGAATCTTCGCCAAAGAAGGTGGTTTGAGTTATTGAAAGATTATGATATGAGTGTTCTCTATCACCCCAATAAAGAGAATGTAGTAGCAGATGCTTTTAATAGGTTCTCTATGGGTAGTGTTTCTAACATTGATGATGATAAGAAGGAATTACTACTAGATGTACATAGATTGGTCCATTTGGGTTTTCAATTAGTGGATTCCACTAAGGGTGGTGTTGTGGTTCATAATGGTCCCAAATCATCTTTTGTGAGTGATGTGAAAGCTAAGTAATGTTTTGATCAGATATTGGTAGAATTGAAAGATGTGTTGCTCAAAAAGTATGTTGAGGCTTTCTCCCCAGGGGGAGATGGGGTACTTAGATACCAAGGTCGATTATGTGTTTCAAATGTTGCTGACTTAAAGGTACAAATATTGACTGTAACCCATAGTTCTCGGTATTCCATTCACCCGAGAGCCACCAAGATGTACCGTGATTTGCGGGAGGTCTATCAGTGGAGTGAGAAGAAGAAGGATATGGTGGGATTTGTGGTTAAGTTTCCAAATTGCGAACAAGTGAAAGTTGAGCATCAGAAACTGGGAGGAAGCTTACATACCTGAAAGAATCATTCTTGAAGAACTTGAAGGAAAATCTAGGAAGATGAACCCTAGCCTTAGCGTTTCTTGAATTACTTGAGCGTAGAATTTTAGGAGTGGATGAGAGAGTTAGATTCGAAAAACTGATTTTCTACATGTTTAGGGCAATTTAGATGACCTTCTAAGGGATTTTAGGACCAAAATATCCTTTAAAAAATAACTAAAACGAGCTGGGAGTTGGAATAATTTTTCACCAGGCAGTGAGGTTCGTATTGGCTCCGTAATGTGGAGACATCAAGGAGTTGCTGCCAGGTTTGTGTGTCGTTAGTAAATCAGTCATAATTATTCTCTCAGAGCTCAAAATTTAGCAAACTCGGTGGAGTTGGAAAGAGGACTCAAAGGGCTTTAATTATCCATCTTGTAGATCGCCTAATAGATCTGGTACTAGGAGTTATGGTAAATTGAAGTAGACCCAAAACTTAAGAAAAACTTATGAATGACTTAATACTTTTCTCTTTGGTTCTTCTTGGAACTTAAGGTGCTACATCTAGTGACCTTAACACTTAAGAAAAAAATTAAATTCCTTGTTAAAAACTTACTCACTATGAAGAATGGTTCTAGTCTTAGCTCAAAAAAATTATGGGGTGTTACAATATCTCCCCCATGGGATCATTCGTCCTCGAATGACGGCTGGACTGGGTATGGAACGGGGTTACTCTTACTAAGGTCCAAGTCTAATGGTATGCTCTTAGTATATTCAAGCTTAACCCAAATCCTAGAGTTTGAATTTTATACCTCTCTATAGGGAATCTTATCCCAAAACCTTTATTCTTTACCACCACATTGGGGTAATATCAAGAACCATCTAATGTTTAACAACACCGCATTCAAGCTTAGTACTCTAACAACTCCATGGACTCCTACTAACCAGCTCCATAAGAAATTCCCAACACTTGACTTGATTTCTCATCTTATCATCTTCCCTTTAGGTCTAAAGCTAGCACTTGAAAGCAATGGACCTATTCCACATATCTAAACTGGTCTACATCCTCTTTTACTCTAACACTTGGGAGAAGTTTATCTCATGACTACCAAATTCTCCATAAGCAGGTACTAAGACCTCTTTCTAAGGTGTTTCTCTTAACCTCTTTTGATTACATACCCTCTCAGTACACCTCTTAATGCTCTTGTGACGTAACCACACTTCACTGCCCTTATCTAAAGGTTAGGGTCTCTCAGTTATACCAGTCATATTTATTACAGCTTATCACCACCATTCCTCACCCACTCTATGTCAAGTCTTCTAGATCAAATCTCAAAACTAAGATCATCACCCTCATGTTGCCATTCTTTTTATCATGATACTCATCTCAAATCCAAGGTTAATATTTATGAGTAAACCCGAATATCAGTATGATTACTCGCTTACTATACTAACTTACAACTACTAGATGCAAACTTAATAATCATTATCCCACTAAAAATTCATGACAAATAGTCAATCCTCAACTCTTAGTATTCATACTTACAATTTACTATCACCATTCCCTTCACAACTTGAGTACTATTCATTCATTCACTATACATCAACACCTAATTAGTTCTATAACACTTTGAATATTATGGGCTCTCCCTCAAAATCATAAGCTTAGCTTAGATCTATCACCTTATGAGTATTTTGCTATCTGATTCCACACATATATTTAGCCTCCTCTAATGCGATGACACATCGACATCAACTATATTGTTGTTGACAAATATATACTCTATCTCTTCTTGACTAGCAACTCTTACTCTACCCATAAGAAAAAACTCCTCATCAATAACTTACTGGGTGCATGACTATAATAACATAACTTGCCTTATCACTATCTCCCTTTCTTGGATTACTAAACCTCTGCATAATTTCCTCTAAGTTTGGGCTCTTTCACTACTACTGGTCAAGATCTCGTAACTCATGCTACCCTTTCAGGAGAAAATACTACCCAAGCTCTAAACATACCTCCTCTAAGGATCTCAGCTGAAACATGACTTAGGGAAAAGAGTACAACTCACTTTTAGATCAAATGCACGATTCATATAATTATGGGTACATTCTTCTGAAACTGAACACTTAACTTACTCTGGGGCTTCTATCAAGCCCCTTTGGAGTTTCATGACTTTCTCGAAACTCTTGCTAAAAACAACTCATTAATAAAGAACTTACTCTACTTTTCAACCACCTCTAGTATGATGGGTAGTCGAATGAATTGTGAGAAATGCACGAGTATGAATTAATCTCTAAGGCACAGCTCTATTGCACGATTAAGAGTATGAAAGAAGGGAAACTTTTCTTAAATGCACGTAGTCCCTCATCTATAGAAGTGGGGACCTCACAACCATAAACGATAACCTACTGACACGGCTTCATAGACACTCTAGGACACTTAAACTCTGTGCTCTGATATAGAGTTTGTCACGACCTGAGTCTACACCCTGGATGTAGCCGGCACTCGAGAACCATTGTTGGTCCCTAAGCGAACCCTCATCCTGGCTGACTACTAGCAGAAGACTAACTTAAGCATACAAAAGCTTAAAAACTGAATAAAAATTCATGAAAACTCAAATACAAAGCTTTAACACAAATGAAAAACTCTGAATAAAATAAAATATTCAACTCGCCATAAAATAGGCAACTTAAGTATTTAACACATTTAATAAAATAAATGAACAGACTTTTGAAACACTTCTGTTTATCTATGAAGCCTCTAAATGACAAAGATGGAAGTCGGGACAAGAACCACGACTTCCTAACAATAGATATAACTGAAAGCTAAATGATATCCTCTAAAAGGAAGGAAGCTCACCGTAACTAACTCGAACTGCATGCGGTATCAATGAAGCTCCTGTTAATGACCATGAATACTTGTATCTACATCATGAAAGGATGCAGGCCAAATAGCTCAGTACGTGGAATGTATGAGCAAGTAGGAGGAATTCTAAAGCATAACATAAGCTTGAACTTGGAAAAAAAAGGAAACATACTTACCTCTTTTCAAACTTACTCAATTCAAGGAATACTGAAGGATACTCAAAACTACTGAACTTACTCAACTTAGAAGTACTCAAGGATAAGATACTCAAGTCAGAGATTAGATACTCAACTTAAAGATATGATACTCGACTCTAGGTACTCAACACTGGATACTCAACTCCATATAAAGCAACAATACACATGCAATATATGGAAAGCTTTTAAACCAATAGAAATCAACTCAGTGTATTGAAGAATACAATAATAACTCAACTTATATATAATAAAATATAATATAACTCTGTGGGAGTTTCTCTAACCGACAACCACCACTATGAGCCTAACTGATGATACATAGTCTTGCCCATGCTGCCAGAACTGTCCTATACTTTGTCGTCATATAGAACGTCTTAACTAAGTGGATCCACTATTCTATGCTAAAAAGCACTTAAGGAATCATCTAAAAAGTATGATCCTTTACAACCCATGATGACTACATGGTTTATGGAGATATGAGTTATCTGAACTCAAACTCGTCCGTATATCGGTGCTCAATACTACTCCTAAAATACGCAGCTCATATGTTTTAAAACATAACTTTTTTATTATTTGAGATAATTACTCTAAAATATTTCTCTTAAAAGAGATGGTACTCAAACGGCTCAAAACTCATTTGGAAATCTCACTTTCCTTTCATCTTAAATGTGAAAACATTTACTCTTCGGAATACTTAGTTCCCATATATAATTTTAAAGAAAATGAACTTTACTCTTACACTTTACTCAAATCAAAGCTTAAGTCTTAAAACAACGTTAAAAAATTTGTAAAAGACTTCTTAAAATATGGTTCATGCTGAATTATGGACATGAACGACTCAATGCAAAGTTTTCAATAACCATAGATATAACTCAATACCTGGAACTCAAGAACTTCAATGATACTATTCATTTCAAGAATGCTCAATCCAGAGGGTTCATGTGGAACTATGAGCATGAACTACTCAACTCAAAGACTCGAAGATACTTCTCATCTCATGTCTATTCGACTTATAGGGTTCATGCAGAATTATGGGCATGAACAATTCAACTCAAGGACTTCATGGGTGACATCTAATAGTCACATGATTACAAATATAATCTCAAAGGGGATTAGGAACTCAATACTCAAGACTTAGAACTTGAAGATACTACTCCTCTTAAAGGGACTCAACTGATGGAGTTCATGTGGAAGTTATGGGCATGAACGACTCGACTCAAAGGTCCAAATAACAATAAGGAACTCATGTATATGACTCTTCTCATTCTCATATATACTTCCTCAAAGTATAACTCAAATCGATGATGGATCTCAAAGGATTCACAATTGAACTCAAAGGCTTTCTTGAACTCTACTCTTAACTCTCTCTTGAATGTGAATTATGAATTCAAGATTTCTGGTTCATGGTATGATATATCTCATGATGACAAAGTAGACTCATGAATACATTCTCCTCATCCTCATACTCACTTTCTCGAGTCTTGAAACAAGTTACTAGAAGTTGTAGAAAACTTCACAAAAGGACTCAAAGGGACTTTCTTAGAATGTTCGGAAGAATTCTCAAAAAACATAACTCTTAAATCTACCTTTAATTTGATTTGGGAATTCAAGGTTGTGATTTGTGATAGGAAAGATCTTGCGATGTTTTAGAGTGTTTTTAGATAGTTAAACCTGAGAAACAGTTGAAAAACACTACCTTGGGAGCAAGTCCGCGACGCGGAGATGAATTAAAATGTTTGGTCGAAATAATTTTTGAAAAAGTGGAGTCCGCGTCCTCTCCGCGACGCGAAGAGAAAAATTTCACACTGAAGGAACAGGTCTGCGACGCGGAGCAAGGTGCCAGATTCGCCTGACTTTTTCCTTCTTCATTTTCGAACCCCATTTTGCCTAAATTCGATTCTTTTTCTCAATCCCTCTTTAGTATTAGTTACCCAGCACATGAACACAAGAACCTACTCATATACAACTCTAATATCGACATGATTTCATCAAGAACTCAACAATCTCATCTAAACCAAAGAACTAAAGCCAATTCCAAGAACATCATACTTTCAACTTCCTAGAATGAATTTAACGTTGAAATTAACATGATTGGTGTATGGGTGAACAAACCCAACACTATGAAAGCTTACACACCTGAAAGAATCATCTTCTTGAAGAACTTGAAGGAAAATCTGGGCAGATGAACCCTAGCCTTAGCGTTTCTTGAATTCCTTGAGCGTAGAATTTTGGGACTGGATGAGAGAGTTTGATTTGGAAAACTGATTTTCTACACGTTTAAGGCTATTTAGATGACCTCCTATGGGTTTTTAAAACCAAAATACCCTGTAAGAAAAAAATTACACTAGATGGGAGTCGGAATAATTTTTCACTAGGCAGTGAGGTCCATATTGGCTCCGTAAAGTGGAGCCATCGCGGAGCTGCTGCCAGGTTTGTGCATCGTTAGTAAATCAGTCATAACTTTCAGTCACAGCTCAAAATTTAGCAAACTCGATGGCATTGGAAAGAGGACTCGAAGGGATTTACTTTTCCATCTTGTAGATCACCTAACACATCTTGTACTAGGAGTTATGGTCATTTGAAGTTGACCCAAAACTTTGGAGAAACATAGGAATGACTTGAATGCTTTCCTCTTTGGTTCTTCTTGGAACTTAAGGTGCTACATCTAGTAACCTTAACACTTGGGAAAAAAATTAAAATTCCTTGTTAAAAACTTACTCACTACGAAGAACGGTTCGAGTCTTAGCTCAAAATATTTCTGGGGTGTTACAATATACATGAACCAATCAACTCAAGGATCTCAATAAAAATATAGAAACTCAATAATTAGGAATAGAATTTTTAAAACAACTATGTACTCAAGAAGTCAAATCAACTTATCTCAAGAATACTCAAATCTAGCGGTAGAATCCTAGATTTCTCTTTTACTGATTTGAAAGTAGATGTAGGGCGTGAGGACAAACTAGTCCAACACTATAATAGCCTTACATACCTAGAAGAACAAGGTTCTTGATGAATCTTGAAGAAGAACTTGATTAGATGCCTTGAAACCCTAGCTTGAAGGTAAACGATCAAGAAAACCTTTCTTGAGATTCTTGAATTAGTTTCTTGAAATCTCTATGACCAAGAATTATGATTTTCATTAGTGAATCATAATTGCACGGAGGAATTTGAGTTGAAAAGAACGGAATTCTTGGAGAAACACTTACCTTGAAGAAGAATCTTCAAAAAAATTAAAAGAATCTTGAATGGAGTTTTCTACTTTGATTTTTCCTTAGGGTTTTTCCCTAGGGTTTGATAGAGAAGAGAATTGTGGATAAAACATGAAAATCTGATAGTTTTGAGTCTTTTATTAGTCAAGAAATTCGTTTAGGGTTTTCTTGGACGTAAAAAGACAAAAATGACCTTTTTTAATGTTTTCTCGTTGGCTAATTCGTAACAACATTGTGTCAGGTTACCAAAATGATCATAACTTTTTACTCAGAAATTGGATTGACGCAAAATTTGTGGCGTTGGAAAGTATATTCAAATACCTTTAAGTTGATAGGTTAGGGGACATGTAACTCTTTATATTCTAAGAGATATGATCGTTTGAAGTTGAATCAAGTAGAATCTTACATAAAAACTTAATCGATAAGGAAACTTCAAGAACACTTATCAAGAACTAATCAAGAAATTAAATTGATCAATGTTTATGGATAGATTCACAAAGGAAACTCATGATTGGTGTGTGGGTGAACAAACCCAACACTATGGAAGCTTACATACCTCAAAGAACTAGGTTCTTGGAGAAATCTTGAATTTCTTGAACGAACGCTTGAAACTTTGAACTTTTTATCCTCTTAAATCTTCTCTCTAAAACCCTAAACAATTTTGGGGATGAATGAAACAAATTCTAATCAGTTTAGACCCTTAATTGGGTGTAATTCGCGTTTAGAATAAGTCGGGGTAAGGAAAAGACTAAAATACCCTCATATTATTGGGTAACTTTTCTTAAATAGACAGTTTGACTTCAAAAGGGCATATCTCCCTCATACGAGCTCGAAAATTAGGAAACCCGGTGGCGTTGGAAAGAGGACTCATAGATTTTCATTTGATATCTTGTGGGTTTCCTAACTCATCCTGTACTGAAAGTTATGGTTGTTGGAATTCGACCCAAAACTTAAAAGAACAAAGGAATGACTTGAATGAATTCTCTTTAATTCTTTTTGGAACTCAAGGTGCTATATCTAGTGACTTGACCTTAATGCTTAAGAAATTTTAAATTCCTTGGTATAATCCTACTCACAACGAAGAAGGGTTCGAGTCTTAGTTCAAAAAAATCCGGGGTGTTACAGGTCTTTATTTTCACTTGATGAAGGTCTTTATCTTAATCATTGATCTCATTCATTAAGTCTATTTGTTTTAAATTTCTAAATCTTAACCATTTAGATTTTATTCATTAGGTATACTTATTTTACAACCACTTTATAAGTCTAAACATGTATGAATGATTAATTGAGATCTCCAACAAATTCTTAATATCATTACGATGTCTATTTAAGAATTTGTATAAAAATGTGAGTTCATGGTTGTTCCATCTACTCTCACTCATCACCCACAATTACCACCACCGTCAATCACCACCAGATACCATCCATAACCACCATCCTCAACTTAACCACAACCACCATGAATTCTAAGAAGATCTAACACACAAAAATATTTACCACCTTCCAAATATCATTATGTGTGATTTCAAAACTAATCCTTTCTATCTTTACATGAAACACAAGTTGTTTGCCCAATCTTTCTTTAAAATATTTTTCACTTACCAACCGAACACCAAAAAAAACAATTTCCAAGAAAAACAAATCAAAAGTAAAGTAAAATATGTTGTAAGGGTATAATAAAGTGATAAAAGTTAAATTGTTTCCAAAGCTAGAAAGATGTCACATTCTTGTTGAATAAGAGTAACTAAAAAAAGAAACAATGTCACGCAAATTGGAGCAAAAGGAGTAGTAATTAATCAATTCAACAAACCAATCAAAGTACACATTTTATAAAGCAGAAAACAGAAAAAGGGAAAACCATTGCATTGGCTTCGAGTTTCAAAATCATCCAACAAACTTCAAAAAAACAAGTATAGTTGCAAATATTGCTGTAAAGACAAGCTGTCTGACCGATCATCAACTTGATATAACTAATCATGACATAACTTATGCTAAGGGCTCGAGAAATAAGTTATCTCGTGATCATCAACTAACTACAAACTCTTTCAATAGGTTCGAAGACAATTCTTTATGCTTTCAATAATTTTAAGAAACGCTCCTCTTTGATTTCATATTGATAAATAATAGTGAAAGCCCATCTAACTTGGCTGGATATTCCCACTTAGTCAATCTTCCTAGTTAGAGGATATAATGGTGTATCATGAGTAGCTACCTTGGAGTCATACTCACCTTCAAATGATGTGTTAAAGTCTTTTAAGCCAATGCATTCTATCTGATCATATGCCGGAGTTGCAAAACTGTGTGGAGAGGTTTCTGTATTTGGTGGTTGTGATCTTGGAGCCGGAAGCTTGTGGTAAAACACAGGTACACCCCTAACACTCATTGCTCCTTTGTGCCACTCTTTCTAGTGTCTTAAGTTGCTCATGTTGATGTTATGTTGCTTTTATGAAGTTGTATCATATAGACTAGCCGATAACAAGTGTGATTCTACGTTCCCCTTTGAATACGAAAAAGAGTGCTTTAGCTGGTGCCACTTGGGAGGACATTTTATTTTGCTATTAGAAGTGGAAATGTGATTGATTGTTTTTAAGAGGTTGAGATGTCAATCAGATTGATTAACATCTCAACCTCTGAAAAACAATGAGTCACATTTCCACTGCCAATTGCAAAAAAATTGTCCTTCCAAGTAGCACCAACTAAAGCACACTTTTTCGTATTCAAAGGGAAACGTATAATCCACTTGTTATCAGCTGGTCTATAAGATACAACTTCACAAAAGAACATAGCATCAGCATGATCAACTTAAGACACTAGAAAGAGTAGCACAAAGGATCAATGAGTGTTAGGGGTGTACCTAAATTGTACCACAAGCTTCCGGCTCCAAGAGCACCACCATCACCACCACCAAATACAGTAGCTCTCCACACAGTTTTGCAACTCCGTTATGTGATTGAATAGAATGCATTCTCTTAAAAGACTTAACAAATCATTTAAAGATTAGTATGACTCTAACGTAGATAGCCATGATACAACATTATATCCTCCTACTGGAAGATTTACTCAGCGGGAATAGCCAGCCAAGTTAGATGAGCTTTCACCATTCTCTATTAATATAAGATTAAAGAAGAGTTTTAGCAATTGTTGTGGCACTACAATCACCAGTCTTTATCAGTATGGAGTTTTTGCAAATGCCATAATTGACTAACTGGTGACATACCGGTAGGCCCTCCTTATCATGAAGAAAAGCTTTGAAATATCCAACATTATTTGACTTGTTAACATTTAACTTGACTATTCTAGCAATTCTTGTGTATATACTTCTCTGCAAGAGGATACCAAAACAAATAAAAGCAAGATATGGTCATAATGGTGCAATATTTTTACAAAAAATAAACGACGTTAGCAATTATATACACCATCCAACAGAAACACTCAAAACCACAAATCAAAGAGTGGAGATTTTTAGTGCATCTTTTGGATAGAAGGTAGTGAAATATGGCAGAACTTCAAAAGAATCTCAACTATAAACTAAAATGGGAATTTCCAAGCTCACATAGTCTAACCTGTCAACTAATCAAATCCATTTTTTATATTTGGCTGGATCCACCAGCTAAATATGTTAACAAGCAAAAATATTAAAGAATAACCAATTAAGTATATATGATTTAATAAAGAAGACTCTTTAACACAACCTTAACTCGTTAAGTCAACGAATTTACACAATAGATACATTATATTCTTGAACATTGTTTGGTGTTTATGATTCAAATTAAGTTCCACAATACGCGTTACGCATGCATTTCTCACCAATCCTATAAGTGGTATTTACGTTGTTTTTCACTCCTCTTTCACAGATTTTCCCTTCAAATTTCTATGAACCTAATCCCTCTACTAAATTATAATCAATATAGCCATTGTTAATCTCTTTTATATGTCGCAAGTATTTTATTAGATTTCTTGTTTAAGTGGTCGTATCCTTCTGAAAGGGTCGCTACAGCTTAAAGGTTAGAATCTTATCCCGCAACCTCATCACTTCTACCGAGAGGTGCTCCATTGGTTCACCATCTCCATCATGTAAACTCATTATTCTGTCTCAACACAACAACAAGAAAAACAAAACTAAAAATAAAGTTAATACAACTAAGAAGAACAATTTTTTTACTAAACTAAAAATTCTCAACTAACACCACTCCCAAGCAGCGGTGCCATTTTGATGTTCGACGTAATCAACTGGCACTATTTCGGTTCTAGTGCCAAACTATCGCGTGTAGTGATCTAACCCAACAAAGGGTTGGGATCGTTCCCACAGTGAGTGGTTTTGAGAATTAATAGAAAAATAAAATTTAGTTCTAATTAGTCATAGCTATAAACATTATTAAATATAAGCATACTAACTCTAAAGGGTGACGCAAGCGTTAACTATCAATGGGTGTTTGTATTAATTAACAACCAAAATGAGTAAAATATAAGGGAACTACATATGGAGATGGGATTCTTGGGATGTGATAGGAATACAGGATAAACTAGACTATCGGGTACATGCTTTTGATAGTAAATTGTTGAACATTTCTGACTAGGCTAGACTATAGTGGGGGTAAATTCTCTCTCTCGAGCAACTTACCCCGAATCAACTAGATTTCTTTCGAACACCAATTTGCCACATTAAGCACAACCTTCGCCTTAGCCCATTCACTCTCTCGACCTGAATGTGTGGGCGAAGGACTAGGGTTCACTTTCTCGAGATGAACCCATGTCGACCCAATACCACCAGCTACCAATTTAGTAGTCTTAGTTTTACGGCCTCTCTCTCGAGCAAGGTAAAAACATTAAGATGAAATCGTATTTGCAACTACAATCTCATTAAGTTCATAAAAAACTACTAAATGAAATCACATTTAATCAACAAATAAACCATCAACAAGCAAGACCCAACATATAATTTAACCCATATTCACAAAATCACACCCCAAGAATTGGGGTTTTAGCTAGACATGTAAAAGAGATAAAAATTTATACCAATATCAGTTTCCATCAACAGGGTATGAAGATTTAAGTGTTAAAACACGTCAAAGTGAAGAATCTTTGAGACCCACTTCAAATTTCTTGGAGTTGAAACAGTTTGAATCTTCAAGGTCTAAGAACAAAGTCTCCAAAACCCTCTAAAACCTACACTCTCCAAAAATTGAAAAAAGTTCGAATAATAGAAGTGATATGATATAATTACTAGAAATTTAGACAAGTATTTATAGTGTTTGAAAATTTGTGTTGTGGAGGACCATTCGGCATAGTTAGTCGCGATCGCCGATACGCTCGGCGATCCGCCTTTTGGTTGATTTCATCTGCTTCTTGCTTTACCCTTCAGCCTCTTTGCATTTTGAATTGTGGGTGATATGGTACTGCTTTGCGGAACTGATCGGCGTCGCGGACTGCACCATTTCATCGCCAACTTGAAATTTTCCTTAAGGGCTCAGCCCACTAGATCAAAAGGTGATCTCCAGGCTCATCGGTGACTCACCAACTGGACTCGGCAATCTTTAGGCCTTCATTTCTTCCTTCATTTCTTCCTTCTTTTCAGCTGCCTTGTTCCTCCTTGCCAAGTAGTGTCCATGTTTTTCCTCAAACTCTAAATACCTAAAATTAAGGATTTTCATTAGATATTGAGACAATATGCATTTGAGGACACTAATTATATCAAAATATAGCCCTAAATGAGTCCAAATTGTGGAATGATCACCGACTTGATTTCTTACCTCAGGGTTGGCACAGTGGAACTTTAGGCAGTCAAAATAGCCACTCAGCGATTCGCCAGCTGCTCTTGGCGATCATCAAGCTTGCCTTTCTCCACTTCTTCAGTTTGTGTTGTTCCTTTTTTCCTGTTAGTGTCCTTGCTTTGCTTCTCAATCCATATACGAAAAAATAAAAGCTTTAATAACACTTTATCACACAAATTAAGCATCTGAGGAAACTAAATGAGTCCAAACCTCGGACTCATCAACACCCCACGTTAAACTTTTTCTTGTCCTCAAGTAAAACTCAAGATCAGCAGTTCAAAAAGGATGTCTCAAATAGTGTTGCATAACACTCAACATGAATGTACACAACAAGTTTCTAATTATTTATGAATTGATTAGTTGTGCACTCAAAGATTCAAATTGTGACTCACCATTATCCAAGATGCGCATGTTCACAATACTTTCTTCAAATGCAAGTTCAAGTTCAACAAAGGTACTCAAAACCCTTCACAACAAAGATGTTCCAGAATTCTTCAAAATTTAGAGTTCCGGAATCACATACAACTCTCACAGTCACAAAGATGAACATATGCATGTCTTCACCCAAATGATTACCCTTATTTTCCAATCAATATATGTTTCAGCTCACTCAAAATCACAAAGGTCTTTTCACGGCTTGTAACAGGATTGAGTGTCAAGGTATGGTCATTTAGGCTTAGTGGATTCTACCTTCATGAAGTATGGTGTGAACATCACTTTCCTCTTTTTCTTTAACATTTTAATCATGCTCATAATCCACCCATTTAACTTCATAGGAACTGTCGGATACCCCATTTCCTTTGCAAGTTCCACTACTTTATTTCACAATTTTTTTCATTATTTTTCTTTGTTTTTTTTTATTTTTATTTTCTCTTTTTTTTACATGGAAGGGTTCCATCTTTTTCAAAAACATTTCTCAAAAGTAGATTCTTAACACTTCTTGACTCTCTTTCTCTTATCCCCACACCCCCAACTTAGTCTTTTGGCCTAACTTGGCTATTAAAAACAACTACACTTCATGAAAGTTATGGGTGAATGGACAAATAGAGGTCACAATTGTTCATGTTTCTTCCAAGAAAAGGGTAAGACTCAAGAGGGTTCAAGCAAGGTTCACATATGTCACAAGGTTGGCCACAAAAAAGGTATATTGTAAATTGTTTTCACTCTTTAAAAATTGTCACGCCCTGAGAGCACCCCCTAGGCATAACACGGCTTACTTGACCTCGAAGGGGTCTTATACAAGCCCTTAGCATATTCGTCATTGCATATAGACATTGACTAAAGCGGAAATTTAAAAACTTTTCAACATCAATGCCAAAGTGTCTCATAATAGAGAATAGAAAATAGATTGTCTAGACATCATCGTCTTTATGATGCTGCCTACTCACTTACTCGGCGGAGTAAGTTGCCTGCTCACTTACTCGGCGATTCACTGAGTGGTACTTTACCTTGCCGAGTTTTACAGGACCTCCAAGAAAACTTGGGGATTCAAATGGTGGACAAAGTCAGGCTTGCCGATATGCTCGGCGAGTGGCCAATTAATCATTTAGTCCGCCGAGTTTTATAGAGCCTCCATTCAAGCTTGGTGGGTCCAACGGCGGTCCAAGTCGGGATCGTCGACCTGTTCGGCATGTCTCCTACTGGACTTTTGGCCCGCCAAACAACTCATCTCCTAACACTCTTCACTTTTCAACTTGCACAGTCAACACCCATTATTCAAAATCAAAACCAAAGCATTCAAAACTTGGGTTGCCTCCCAAGAAGCGCTTTAGTTAACTTAGTGGCACGACGAGGATACCAAATCAAGTTTCATTTTTGGGGTTTGCCATTGTGTCACTAGGCAACTCTCCTTGTTGTCTTGGATTCAAATGAGAAGAAATTTGAACCATTTTGGTCTCCTTCTTAATAGAGATTGAGTGAGAGTTCGCCGTCTGATTGAGAGTTGGGACATCCTCTTTTATCTCCTTCAAAACATTGTCCGACCCTTCAACTTTGTTAAGAATGCGTGAGAGCATATCTTCTATATGGCCACCTTCAGATTCCTTGGGTTGTTTATCCCCATTGGGGGGGGACATACTTGTCCTTATTACCCTCTCTTTCCTTCCAAGTGGCATTACAATAATGCCAATCTCTGTCATGGTCTCTCCAATCCTCATATCTATTCCAACCTTGATTTCCACCTGGGCTTGGGTAGTTTGTATAATACCATCCTCCTTGATTGTCTAGGAAATTCACTTCCTCATTGTGCAACGCTTCAAATTGTGCTTCATCGGGGTTTACTCCACCAACACCCACAACATTAACACACTTTGTACCAATACCCATGATAGTTTTAGCAAAGATATAAAGTTGGGTAATCATTTTAGCCATGTTTTGGTCTCTCTCTTCATCCTTTTCGATCTACTCTTTTGTCATTCTAAAATTAAGAGGAGAGCCTTGGTCCTCACGAGTGTACCATGCCATAATGATCTTGGTCATGAAATCAAGGAGTTGAGATGCTACTTCATAGGGTTGTTGCATTATACCACCGGGAACAAGTTGATCAGAAACTCTTTTGTTCACCGAGTCGAGGCTCCTATAGTAGTATTGTAGTAGCACATTATTTGGAAGTCCATGAGTTGGGCATTGCAGCAACAACTTCTTATACCTCAACCACATCTCATGTATAGGTTCACCTTCCAAACGTTTGAAACCTTGGATACTATCCCTAAGGGTCATCATCTTCATAGGGGAAAGAATCACAGTTGGAATGTGGTACTAAGCTCATCCAAAGAAGTGCTGGAATCCCTTTGCAACTCAGATAACCATTTGCTAGCTTCACCCATCATTGAGAATAAGAACAACATGAGACAGACTGATTCTTGCGATATGTTCTTAAACGAGAATGGACCACAAAGGTCCACGAAGTTTCGAATATGCTCATGGAGATCCTCATGAGCCAGCCCTTCAAAGAAACCTATCAATTGTAGGAGCTGAAACATTGTGCTAGTAATGTGATAAACATCATTTGTTTCAGTTGGAGGTAGATATATTTCTCCCACACCACCCAATGGAATTAGGTCATTGGCATTTCGGTCATTTACATAATTGAGGTTTCTGACATAATCTTGGTGGCCCAATTGGCCACCATTACTTCCTTTAACGGTCATCTACTCTTTCGTTTAACACAAGCAACACAAAAACAAAAACTAAATTAAGTAGATTCAACTACAACCAAAATAATCAAAATTTAACTTCTCTAAAAGAATTTTGAACAACAACACTTCTCGGCATCGGCGCCATTTTTATTGAATAACACTTCAAATACACTTCATCCAATTCTAAGTGCAAATGATCGTTAAGCATTATAAAACCCAACTAATGAGTTGGGGTCAAACCCACAGGGAGTGGTAGGTGTTCAAATTCAATTAAGAAGTACAAATGTGATCTATCTAGCTATAGGAATAGACATTATAGAAAAAGCCATGAAATAATTAAAAAGGGTTGAAACGAATGTCAGATGGGGGTTTTTGTTTGCAATTATAAACTACAACATAATCACACACAATTGGAATAACAGTAAAAAGAGGAATTCTTTGGCATGCGATCGATTATAGGCAAATTTTGATATATGGGGAATTAAAACTACTAGTAAACATCTAGAAATCAGTGGGTAAACTAGACTATAAGGGAGATAGCTTTCTCTTGAACCACTATCCCAAATTAGGTGATTTCTTTCGAAGATCAACAAGCATAGCGATTAAGAACTACCCAAACCTTAATTCATGCACTCTCTCGAGCTAGATGGGTAAGATTGGGTTTAGGATTCACTCTGTCGAGCTGAACCCATATCCACCCAACTCCTAAAAATCATTAATCGAAAGCTTTAGCCCAAAAACTTCTCTCTCTCGAAAGCTAAGAACACAAGATTAGAACTGCATTTGCAAATACAAATCATAAATTAAACCTCAATTAATGATTAAACCACTTCAATATAGCATTTAAACTAGTAATTAACAATACCCATAAACTAACTCAACCCATAATCACATCATCACACCCCAAGAATTGGAGTTTTAGCCAAACATCATAAAAATGTAGACACGGTTACCAAATTGATTATCTTTAAACTGGGTAAGACTATTCAAGACTTCACAATGCTCAAAATCGAATAAAATTAGTAACCCATTTGCGAAATATCTTAATGGAATCTCCAAAGGCTCTCAAGTTTACTTGGAAAGTATTCTAACTAGTCGTTACCTAAAATCTGAAGAGAGAATTCATACATTAACAGTTCAAAATTCAATTTTTAGTTGCAAAAAATTAGCCACCAAGGGCCATTAGGAGAGGTAAGTCGGGTTCGCCTAGTGGTTCAGTGAACCACCCTTTGCTTACTTCTATCACCTTTTTACATTGGCTCTTAGAATCCTCAATTCTTGTAACTTTAAGTAATAACTCTTATCATCACGGAATTGATCGGCGACACGCCTACTGCCACTTTCATGTTGCCGAAATGGTTTCTTCCCTCAGGCCAGGCACACTAGAACTTTAGGCGGTTAAAATAGCCACTCGGCGATTCGCCAAGTGCTCTTGGCGATCATCAGGCTCGCCTTTATCCATTTCTTCAGTTTGTTTTGTTCCTTTTTGTGTGTTAGTGTCCTTAATTTGCTTCTGAATTGTAACATCCCAGAAAACTAGTAGGTGGAACTAGAGCCTCACGAGTGTGTTGTTTTGTTTGATATGGGGTTTTACGTTGTAAAATGGATTCCCATACATAGGAAGAGGTGTTTAGGGGTTAAATGTCAAGGTATGACTCCCCAAGGACCAACCAAGGACCCTAAAGCCTAACCCTCGAAGCTGCCCAAAAAACCCAAAATCTGCCAAATTTTTGTGACCTATGGATGGGACCTTCCACACCCCGTGGGGAGGCTCCATTGGTCAAGACCCCTATTTGTAGAGTAGAATCCACCACCCATGGTCCTGCAGGATGGGGTGTCAATGCACTCATGGTCCGTAGGTCTTGGGGCGTGGATTGCACCTACAATCTTCCTCATTCTCTGCCAAATGAGGGTTCAATTAGGTAATTAATTTTTTAATTAGTTTTAAGTAGGGGTTATTTAATATAGTATTTATACATATATAAAAGCAATTTTAAGTCATTAAAACCCTATTAAATCATTATATCACAAGACCCCAAATAATAACCACCTCTTCTCCAACATATTCTCTCTCTAGAAACTCCATTGAAGAGCTAGAACAAGGTCAAGTTTAGGGTTCAACGGGTAGCCTTTGTTCTTAAATTTTGGGTGGAAATTTTCCTAAGGTATGGTGGTTTTTCATCTATGGGTAGTTTTCACCGATAGAGTCCCTTCAAAACCTAATTTCAAGATTTCAATTTCCCCAAAAACCTAGGGTTTCAATCTAAGTCATGAATTCACTTTTAAAACGTTTTCAGCTGTTGATTTATGGTTTATTATAGTTTATTATGGTGGATTATGGTTGAATTGATGATTAATTGTTGCTTTATGATAAAATTCCCCCAAAAACCCATGAATCCCCCATATTTACTAAGTTGTGAATTCATGATGTGGGTTGATTGATTAAGAAAGCATATGAATAGATTATGTTTGTATTGATTGAGTCTATATGATACCATGGGACAATAATTGATTGAGAATTAAGCATGTTGTTGTATTATCTTGAGAATTAGGTATTCATGATGACCGTGTGAGGTATTGCTTGAGAGTAAGGCTTGTAGAATGAAGATGACTTCTAGGGCTTTAATGGTTAAAAGTTAATATGAATAAGTTAAGGATGTTAAGACTTTAAGAATGAAGCTATTAGATATGTTGAATTGTATATATGACTTGCTCGGGACTTTGTTGGATGTAACTGGAAAGTCAAAAGACCATGTAAATTCTCTATATGACTTGCAAGAAATGGGGATACGAAAGGAGCTTCAACCAGTACAAGATGATAATGGAAAAGTGCATTTGGCTAAAGCTTGTTTCTCCATGAAACCAGCAGAAAAGAAGTTATTTTGCATTGTTATTAAAAATGCCAAATTACCAAAAGGTTGTGTTTCAAATATATCAAGATGTGTGGAAGTGGATGAGAACAAAAATATCAGTTACAAGAGCCATGATCCTCATTTCATAATGCATTACATGCCCCAAATTGTTGTTAGGAAAGTGTTGCCCAAAAAAGTTTCTATGGCTTTGATTCGATTGGGGAACTTCTTTAAAGTTATAAGTAGCAAGGTGATAAGGCGAGCAGATCTTGATACACTGTAGTCTGAGATCAATCAGATCATATGTGACCTTGAAAAGATTTTCCCTCCATCTTTTTTTGATATAATGGTACATTTGCCCATCCATTTAGTAAATGAAATTAAAATTGGGGGTCCGACACATCTTTGTTGGATGTATTCCACTGAAAGAAACCTATGTTTCTTCAGGGGCTTGTTTGTAATCAATTTCATCTAGAAGCATCAATACTAGAGGGATTGGTGGCACTAGAGCGCGTGAATTTATATTCTAGATACTTACATGCTGGGTGAAAACAAAATTTAGTCTATACCAATTAGAGGATGAGCAGGGAACTGAAACAGAGGGAGATACTTTGTCACCTAGATTCCCTAAATTTGGCCATCCGATTGGAAGGGAGAAAAAAAGCAAAGGCAATAATTTTCACATGGATCTCCAGTTATGTGTTGATATACATCGATATGTATTGTTTAATACCAGAGATGAAAAAATGGAGACTTTTATCATGTAAGATCTGTCACTTTTATTATAAACTTTAATATTTTTTATATAATAAGACTTTGAAACATGCTTGCTTGCAGGAACATAAGACTGTAATTGACAATCATAGTAGATCAAATGCATGGATTAGAGCACAGAATCATAGTCAGGAATTTGGCAACTTCTTTAAGGAGAAAGTTAAATCTGTTGAAGTGCTTGAACATTTACGACAACTCGGTAAAGGGCCTAATACTGCGGCAAAAAGATATATAACATATTTCATCAATGGATATCGATTTCATACAATGAAACGAGATAGTCAAGGTAAGACCTAGAACTATGGAGTGACTTTATCAGCAATGACTGATAATTTTGCTAGTGCTAGAGACCAAAACCCCATTGATAGAGAAGTTGTTTATTATGGAGTTATTCAAGATATCATAGAGATTGATTATTGGGGTTGCTTTAGTGTTGTTTTGTTTAAATGTGATTGGTTTCGTAATGAAGTAGATGAATATAAATTAACTCTGGTATACTTCAACATGTTATACAGTACTGAAGATCCATTTGTTCTGGCATCTCAAGTACATCAAGTTTTCTATGTAGAGAATCCAATTAAGAAAGATGTTTACTATGCAAGGACCAAAGTTCATGTTGATTTATTTAAATTTAGAAGAAGAGAATTGCCTTAATATTGGAGACACGTTTTTTGGGGAGCCAGACAATGACATTTGACCATCAAATGGAATACATGATGTTGAAGTTGATCTCAAATGGTCAAGAGAAGATGTAACTAGTGATGCCATTGATATGCCAACTCATGATCAACATTCAGAATATATGGAAGAAGATATCGACACATCAGAAAAAGATGAGGACTTTGATGATGTCGATTGGGATTGGATGGGGGCTGATGATTGGTGAAGGGATTTTTCTTATATATCTCTATTGTATTTTCTTATATCTACTATTGGATTGAAAGTCAATTGAAAGAATGTTGATTTTGCCTATTTTATTATTATTGTGCACTTCTATCATTTTGGGTTATCTAAATATTAGAGATTGCTTTAGTGCTTCATTTGCTGAAACGAGCTGAGTGATTTTGCTTTAGAAAGCCTATGTGAATCAGTTAGCAAGAAGTGGTGATTTAGATTTCTGCTTCACCCTTTCTCCTTTTTACTAGTTCGTCTTATTGCGATTGTAATCTTCTTTTTACTGATTCTGCTTTATCTTCTTGATTCTGTTGGGATGTCTAACTCCTTATCTTTATATCTCTATTTTTATAGCAGGCAATACTTGGTAGTCATGAAACAACGAGATTCTTCAAGAATAAGGAATAAAGAAACAAGAGCAACTGTTCCAGCTGGAACACTCACATCTTTGGCAAATCAAAAGAAGTTGTTGCTAGCTAGAAGAAGAAAGGATCTATTGTTCGAAAAGCGTCAGCGTCTAACTGATGTAATAGAAGAACGAGATGTGCTAAAATCACACAATCCAGAGGCAGGAGTATGTAAACAAGCTGACTCAACTAACAATGTAGTGCAACCAGTAGAAGAACAACTTCAATTGAATTCTACTGCTCTTGAAGTAAATGAACAATGTGAAGAACAAGCCAAGAATATCCATATTTTATTTATAATATTACTTTCCTTTTTTAATTATAAAATCAAATTACAATACTACTTTGGAAGGGTTATCTTTATTTTTGTATTATTGTAGACTCTTCCACTAAAAAAAGACAAAGAGGTCATCATGTAAGTCTTACTAGTTGGTAATACGAAATAAGAGTTATTTGACTCATTGATCTTAGGAAAGGATAAAAAATTTCCTTCATTTTAGTGTTTCGTGGGTCCAACTTATTTACAATTTTATTTTAGATTAGTTAAAGAAAGTTATTGATTTAACTTCTATATTGTCATTGATTCTAGTTTATCACTCCCATAATTAACTGTGGCAGTCATAGTACTTGCTTAAATATGGTAATTGAACCTTTATCCCACTATTAAATTGATACTTCTGAGTATATAATATTTTTCTTAAACGATTGTTTTCTTTCCATCGTTGCTACTTGGTTTAATTATATGACAACTTTGGTAGTGGTTCAAATATGGTAAGTTGGGATTTAAATTATCATTTTCCCTTCTGTCCTTGTTGGATCCGAGAACAACCTGTAATACATGTTTCTTGGTCGAATTTTATTCCTTATGGATTGAGTTAATTTTCTTTTAGTAAAAGAATATAGTGATTAGCTGATTTGGTGGTTATTTTTGCTGTTCATTTCAAAAATATTTTAAGCTATATAAAGAGCTCTTTTCTTCTGTAACTGATCACTGGCAGTGTCTCTTCTTTCTGGGAGACCACTTAGCTCTCATCTTTTTTACGGATCACTAGTCACTGGAAAAAACCTTTCCTCTTCTATAAAAATCACTTGATCATTGTGGATCTTCTCTTCTATTTGTAGAAAATGTCAAAAGCCAACAGTGAGAATCGGAAAAAGTTGAAGAATCCACATATTGTTGGCAAGAAAAGCTTTGCTTTAGTTCGCAATGATTTGGTATAAGCTCCTGCGTAGCATTAAATAAAAGCATGTCGCATTTTAAAGAAGATGTTTGATATCCACTTTTAATGTGTAAAGGAAAAAGAGAGGGAAACTAATGATACTCCATCACTTAAGGAATTTTTTGTGGTTACAAGAAAAAGAAAGCCCAATCGATCATACAAAGATTCAGATGAAGATACAACTAGTAAAATTGTGAGATTTCTATCTAATTTTAATTTTGTTTGATTTGAATTTGTTTTTTCATATTTACTCTTTATATGTGTACTTGAATTCTCTTGTTTTTTTATAATAAAACTGCATTATAGGCTGAGATGGAGAATATTGAAATGCAACAAAATGAAGATGGTAATAAGACAATTGATGCATTTGCTTTTGTCATGGGATCAGAACATCCAGGACGTTTGAGATTATATGGAAGAGGGGTTACAAAAACTACTTTGAAAGGGAAA
>JAJOOE010000270.1:0-73746 GCA_036250405.1 Solanum raphanifolium
AGAAGGAGAAGAAGAAGAAGAAGAAGAAGAAGAAGAAGAAGAAGAAGAAGAAGAAGAAAAAGAAGAAGAAGGAGAAGGAGAAGGAGAAGGAGAAGAAGAAGGAGAAGGAGAAGGAGCAAGAGGAGGAGGAAGAGGAGGATGAGGAGGAGGAGAAGGAGGAGGAGAAGGAGAAGAAGGAGAAGGAGGAGAAGGAGGAGAAGAAGGAGGAGAAGAGGAGACGGAGGCTAGGTCAAAATCTTCCATTGAAGAAAGATTAGTAGGGCTTTGAATTAAGGTATGTTTAGATTTTGATATTTGGGTTCTTCCACCCATAGAGTCCCCTAGAAACCCCCAAGATTTTGTGAAGAAGAACCTCAATCTAAGTTAAGGTTACTTCCAATGTAAGGGTTTTAGGTGGGTATTATTCCAAAATGTTGGATACTACTCATATATGATTAATTTAGTATTGATTCATGATATTATGAAGAATTTATGTGAATTACTTGTCTAACCCTAATTTTTAAAGTATGTGGATTTAGATCTTTCGATGAGCAATTGATGGTTCTTGATAGATTTTCTAGAGTTATCACTATGAATAGAACTTATCTAAGAATGGGAATATGAAATCATGAATTGAACTAGACTGATGCATTTATGATAGAACATGAATTGAATGATTAGAATTGGGGCTTTATGTTGAATTATGCTTAGAATTACGTATGACTAAGGCTTGTGACTAGTATGTATTGTGATCTAGACTAGTACGTTGATTGTAGAGTAAAGCTTGAATGTACAGCTTGAAGTCATAATGTTGATCACTAGGGCTTAATGAGTAAGTCTAATAGGATGAACTAGCTTGCATTGAATGGATTCAATATAGGTATAGTTATGGTGGAAGGCTTTTACCCACATGACCTATTTAGAACTATATGAATGCTTAAGTAGAATGTGACGGATTAATCACCTAAAATGAATCATGCTTGCTAGAATAGAATAGCTTGAGGTTGAGTCTTATGATTCTTTCATGGATAGTTAAACTATGTAGCATGGAATGGTAGGTCTCATGGTAGCTTGGGATTGAGGAATTAAGCTCTCCTAAGGTTAGCTTGAAATAGCATTGCAAGGATGGTTTCCATGGTAGCTTGCTTAGTATAGTCATGGTAGCCTAGGATTGAGGATCTATACTCTCCTAAGGTTAGCTTGAAATAGCATTGCAAGGATGATTTTCATGGTAGCTTGCGTTAGTATAGGCATGGTAGCCTAGGATTGAGGATCTATACTCTACTAAGGGTAGCTTGAACTAGCATTGCAAGGATGCATTTCATGGTAGCTTTATTTGGTTAGGCCAAGACCATTTCGTGGTAGCTTAGGATTGAGACATCATACTCTACTAAGATAGCGTAGGGTTGAGAAGTCATACTCCCCTAAGAGTATCTTGCATCCTATTGAATGGTTGCATGGTGGCTAGGTTGGTACTTGTATCCTTCCTAGGATAGCTTGGATTGCATGGTAAGGTGTTTTCCATGGTAATTAGGTTTAGCCTAGTATGTGCTAATCTTGATAGTCTAGAATGATAAATAGTAGGCATTGAGTAAGCTACCCTAAAGGAGTACTTATTGTGAGTGGTAGTATGGGATGACATTCATACATGGCACAAGTATGACTTGAAGCTACTTATGAAGTGTCCTCTTATGTGATGTATGCCTAGCTTGGATTGTTGCTATAGTTGCCTTCCGTGATATGATTGAATTAAGTTTATAGTCCTTGTCAATATGAAGTAGGTCTATAGTGACACCTAGAGATGGTAAACATGAATAGGGTGACTTCAAGATATGCTTAGTGTGTGTGGTATTATGGGATGCTACTCATGCATTGCACAAGTATGCCTTGGGGTTACTTAGGAGTGTAGTGCTCTTATGACATGAAAACCTATGTCTTGACTATGAAGGTGGACTATGCCCAAGAATGACCAAAAATAGGTACTTAGCTTGGATAGTAGTATGGGCTGTTGTCCTTGCCTTGCATAAGTATGCTTGGAGGTGGCTTGTGAAGTAGTTCACTTGTAGTATGAAAGATTAATGGTTGAAGGATGTATTTATGAAGGTTAAGTTAAGGCTATTCTATAAGTATGTTTTAGCTCTTATGTTCATATACATTGTATTATGTTGACTTTGATGTTATGATACTTTATTGGAGTTTATGTTATGAATATGTTATTACCTCTTATGATTATGTCTTATGATCGACTAACCATTTTGAGATGATTTATGTTGGTATGTTAGCTTTCATACCTGGTACATTTTGTACTAACGCATATTGCCTTCATTCTAATAAAATGTAGGGTGTTGGGAGATTGAGTTGCTTGGAGGCTAGGTTCCTATGTGCAAGAAGATTGAAGATTGGTGAGTCCTCATAGCTTCAAGGACAAACCCCTTATGTTTCATTTATGTCTTTTCTTATGTTTTAGACTTTATGTGGGCTGCATCCCAAGACTTTTATTCATGTTATTCTTAGATGGTTTGAGACAAAGAAGTTAGACAAGACTTCCACTTTTATGAAATGTTTCGATATTATGTTTTAAACAAAGTTTTAAATGTTCCCTACTTTTCTATGATCGTATGTTATGATGACGCTAAGGACTTATATTAGACCCCTTCAGGGTCGAGTATGTTGTGTTATGTCTAGGGGGTACCCCTGGGTTGTGACACCAACCACGGGTGGCACCACGACTCGTGGTGGCCACCACAGGTCGTGAAGACCCTTGTGGTCATGGTAGGAAGCCGCTAGGCTTAGTTTTAGGCAGCCTTGGCCCCCTAGCCATGGCCTTCACCTAAAACCCTTGGCCCTTGCCCTTAACTATTGACGTTAACCCTCACGTTTAGGCTCTAGTTAACCCTACTAATTTCCGATGTGTTACATTATCTCCCCCTTGTGAACATTTGTCCTCGAATAAGTCTAAACAAGCTGACTATAGATGAAAGGAGCTACAATCCCTACCATTAAGTACTAGAAACTGATATCTAACTGAACTGATTTCCAAGAAAGTGCAAATATGTTGAAATCAAAGTACAACTAAAGCAATAAGGTACTAAAACTGAATTTATGCACGAGTTAACTGAGAGACTAAAGAGGAAACTATTATTTCACGCTGAAACGGAATCAGAAGAAAAGAGATGAGCATTCTTCGCCTTCATGGCTACTTCTGCTTCCAAATAAGCTCCCTTTCTGGACTAACTCCTCCAAATCTGTCAAATCTCATCACCCCTATCATAGGTGATACTTTCAAGAAAACCCAAACATCTATCTAAAACTCTAAGTCCATTCTCCTTACATCTGCATAGGACTTCTGTCTTAAGTCTATTTCTGATGAGCTGAACTTTTTCCATAGCATCATGAACCGAATCTAGCCCAATCAAGGCTGCTTCACCTACTCATCCCCTTTGGAACACATAAGCAACCATCTCCCCCTTGGGAGAAAACCTCTACTTTCTATTGATGAACTTCTCCTTCCAACTGAAGTAGTATATGATCAGTATCTTGTTTTTCCTTAACCTCTGCTACCAATGAAGATTCTGATCTATCCTAAATTATCACACCACCATCGGACATTTTTGTAAGACCAACTCCTAAGAGAGCAAGTCGATGAACATCTTTTGCTCATTCCTTCCTTTATTCCTAAACATGTACTACACTACCCATAGAGATCATCTTTCTGGTCTTAAGGTAAATGATAAATCGACCTACAGGCACTGAGCTACTACCCTTCCATTCTAAGACTAGCTAGTTGGAAACTAAAACCGAATGATCCTAGTTCTACAATCAGTTGAGGCATAACATCAATGTAACCAATCCATGCCTAGAATGATATCAAAATCTACCATTTCTAACTCTACAAGGTCTGCTGAGGTGACTTTCTAAGAGATTGTGACGGGGCTATTTATGTTTACCTGTCTAGCTATAACTAGGTCACCAACTGGGAACTATGAGTTTTAAAAGAGTTTCTGGACTGACACCTAAGTTTCCTACTATATAGGGAGTTACAAAAGAAAAGAGTATCCCCTGGATCTAACAACACATAATTAGCTAAAAGAAACACTTGTAACATACCAAAGCATCCTTCTTTGCATGCAAGACACTCGCACGGATGGTTCTTACCACACTTTGGACAAGTTGGGTAGGTCTTACTTCCTGAAGCACTCCCTTGAGGATTAGAGACTAGTGCCATACTATTCTAATCCTATTGAAACGGTGAGTGATTTCCACCACCCGATTTCTACTGAGAGTATTCATAGTTCCTTGTTCAAGCTTTCTTGTTGACCTTAGGCATTTCCCTAAGCTTATCTCCCTCAACCTGCTGAACAAGAGTCATGAGCTTAGAGATATTAATATCCTATAAGAACATAACATTACTGCACTCTGTCTTCACTAAGTCGATTGACCTACCAACCATCGGTAGGGGTTGTCGGTCAAGTTCCACCCGACAAGGCTTCACTAAAAAGAGCAAAACGTTTTACTTAGAGATGGGATTTTAGAAAACTCGGTGGCGTCGGAAATATGATTCAATTACCTTTTATTTGATAGTTCATGGGTCACCTAATTCATTATTTGCTAAATTATATGACCGTTTGAAGTTGACCCAACAACCATTTCCCTCCAAATGGCTATTGTCCCTCACCTACGATCAGACCTATGGTCCGTAGGTCAAACCACGGACCCTCCTGGTCGACCATAGGTAGGATTAGAGACCATCAACTTTTGGGTCTGTGGTTCGATCTACGGTCCGTGGGTGGTTCCGTCGCTACATGCACCTATTTTTCTGAAAACTAGGATTTTCTTTATTTTGAGGTATGAGTTGTTAAACTCAAATTAGGACATATAACCCTAAGAAGAAAAAGGAGAATGAGGCATATTGCCCTGAGGTTTTCAAATGGGATTTATTGTCTTTGTTGATTGACAAAAGTTTAGGGTGTATAACCCAAAGTATTAATATGGTGCATATTATACATGGGTGAAAGACTGGTGTGTATTTCCTAGGATAACTATATGGTACGTATTAAGGAATAAAGGACTGGTGTGTATTCCACATGAATGCAAGACTGGTGCGTAGTGCACATGAATGAAATATTGATGTATATTGCACATAATTTTTCCAACAAGGAGATGTTATCCTAATGAGGGAAGGAGACCAGACGTATTACTTGAAGTTCTCAAATTAAGAGGCAAAAATTACAAATAGCATGTGATGAAACACCAAAAAATGTGAAGACTTTTGAGAACTTCTTTTGTGATGTTTTATCGTTCTGACTTGTAATACTGCACATTCTTTTATCCCATTGTAGAGAAAAAGAAAGAGAAAATTGTTAGTTTAAAAGTGATAGGTGGTTTGCGGCCTTGATGTTCTGATCACTTGACCATACTTTCGACCAATTTGTGAAATTCTAACTCAAATCCTTGTCTAAACCACTTTTCTAAAGCTTTCTCTTTGTTAATGAGAGACCTTAATGTTATTGGTACTACTAAATGCCATGGTGCAATTGATTTCCTGGAGAACAAATTTCCCTTTCGAAAATTTTCTCATGACTTAAGAGGTTTTATCGTATTCCTTCTCACGAATTTTTTTTGGGAAATTATCCCAGGTGTCTTCAGGCCCTGATCAATGCCATATCGACTCAGGTACTCAACTTTTCTCTTTAGGGAACGTCGTGATCATTGCAACATTTTTGCTTTTCTTTGAAACAAGATTAACTGAAAAGGGCTAAAAAATGTTAGATTTGAGAATATTAAAAGATTGAAGTAAGACAGACTTATAATTAACAAAGGGTATTCCTTTTGAGGAAAAAGACAAAGAGAACTTATCTAGAGGCATATGTCGACTTTGAATGAACCATGACATGTACTTTGTATTTGACTCTTGATCTGTTTGAGTTGTCAAAGTCAGAACCATTATGAATTTGAAATTCACTTATCTATGCTAGCAGCACTTCATGTAGAGGGGTTGACAAGTTGTGCTCTTTCTAGGTTCCCTCAAATTAACAATTTTCATGTTGTTCTCTCTCATTATCTTAAAGTGCTCGTGAAATTTTTCACCGATAAGATCCTCTCTCTTATTGCCTTATGGTGCCTGTGAAAGTTTTCACTGATAAAACTAGTTTTTTCCTCCTTTTGTCTTATGGTGCCAGCAAGGGTTTTCACTTATAACTCTCTTTTATCTCTTGATTATCAATTGTCTACACAAAACACATTGAATCTGGTATTCTTAAAGAGTTAATCAGAAAGTCAGTTGCCGAACAGAACCATAAACTGAACTACCATTTTGGAAGTATTGTAACCAAATAAAAAAAATACCCCAACTCTTATGAATAATAGAATATCAATTTTTTTATGGTATGACCGAACCCAAAAGGGTTACCTATGTATCCTTTCAGAATCAAGACGAACGTAGTTCAAACTTTCAAAGAGAAGTTTTTTTTTTATTGATTGATTTTTTATTTATTTGGAACGAGGGGTCTTCATCTTCCCAACCATAAAATGACAACATTCGTTTGTCACTGTATCTTAAACGCATTAGATGTAGTATCTTTTGACTGTGTTTGCATTAACAATTATCCATGTGATTTTTTCCTCCACATCAGTAAGGTGCAATGTTCCTTTGGACAACACTTCCATGATAAGATATGAACGTTGCCAATTTGGAGAAAACTTTCCCTTGGCTTCTTTATGGTAGGGAAGAATACATTTTAAGACAAGTTAGACTACTGAAAAATATCTTGGGTGCACCCTTTCGGTGTATACATGAGTCATACTTTGCTGATAAAGCTGGCCAAAACAAACGTTCGCCAATCTTTGTTCATCTATTAATGTCAGTTGATCTAATCGAGTTTTGACCCATTCAGTATCCTCAATTTTAGCTTCCACAATAATACAGAGAGATTGAATTTCAATTTTTGTTGGTGTTACCGCCTTGGTTTCATACACCAGCAAGTAAGGGGTTGCACCAATCAAAGTATGTGTTGTCATACGATATCCCAAAAGTGTGAAAGGTAAATTTTCATGCCATTTTCTGGTGCCTTGAATAATCTTTATAAGGATCTTTTTGATGTTTTTGTTGGCATCTTCCACAACTATATTGGATATTGGTCGGTATGGAGTAGATTGTGATGCACAATTTTGAATTAGGATTCAGATTTGTAGTGTTGTATGTGATGATAGTTCTTGGGATACCAAAATAGTAAATAAAGTTAGAATGGAAAAAATCCACAACTGCCTTGTTAGTGACTACTTTAAAAGTGACTACCTTAACACATTTGGTGAATTAATCAATCGTGACCAAAATTAATCAATGTCCTTTAGAAGCTTTTGTCTCAATTTATCTAATGACATCCACTCCCTGCAGCGTAGGTACATGGAGTGGACATAAGGTGTAACTCTCAAGGAGCTTAATGAATTAAATTACCTTGACATTGATGATCTTTGTTCACAAAGTGAAAGCAATCCCATTCCATCGTAAGCCAATAATACCCTACGCGAAGTAACATTTATATCAAGGACATATCCATACATTTGTGATCCACATATCTCAGCATGTACTTCATTCATGATTTTCTCGTTTTCGTCAGCATCTGCACATCTCAACAAATTTAAATTTGGGGTTTTTTTATATTAAATTTCTTGCTAAAAAAGAAACCACTAGCCATGCACTTGATAATTTTCTAGATTCCATTAGCATGTTCTGGATATTTTTCATTCGGCAAGAAAGTTCTTGATGTCTAGGTACCATTGCTCACCATAATGTCTTCCGATCGACTTAGCTCCGCATTTTTATAGTCATACTGCTGACTTCTTATTTGTTGTAGCTCTTTGTCAATATTTTCTACTTTTATGCAAAGTAGGTTCATAGCTTTGAGTATTTCTTCTATAGTATTTTCTTTTTCAGTCTGTGTAGCTTTGTCTTGATAAGTAATCTACAATAACATTCTTGTCAGTTTTTATCACTTCAATAGTAAATGTAAAATTTAATATATTTAATACCAATCTTCTCATTTCTTTCGTAGTTACCGAATCTTGTATTTTTTTTGTTAGCCACCATTTTACTTGTGTATTATCGGTCCTTATAATAAATTTGTTATATACAATATATGGTTCAAATGATAGTAAACATTTATATACTGAATATAATTCTTTCCTATTTATTTCCCATCTTATTTCTGTATTAGTAAATGTTCCTAAATAATATCTACAATGATGTTATATTTTTTCTTTATCATACCTATATTTTAAGATTTCTCCATAACTTTTTTCAGTGGCGTTTGATTCTACTATATAAGTAAATTTTTTGTTTTCATCCGAAAATATAGTTTAGGTAGGTTCTTACATAATAGTTTTATTTTTTGTATTTGTGTTTGGTCTTTCTGATCAAACTGGTATTCTACATCTTTCTTTAATTTTTGTTGTAATAGTTTTAAATTCTCTGCTAATTTTGGTATGTATTCTCTTACTTGATTTACTAGTCCTAGAAATAATTGTAATTTCTTTTCGTATCTAGTTGTTCATTTGAGTTAATTATTTTTTGTACTATATGTGTTTGCATTTTTATTCTGTTTTTATCTATTTGTATTCCTAAGAATTCTATTTGGTTTTTCATTATATCTGCTTTCTTTTTAGTTAGGCTTATACCTGAGCATTCTATGATATATATAATTTTTTCTAATAACCTTATATGTTCATCTTGCGTTTTAGAGTATAATAATATATCATCAATGTACACTACACAATTTTCTATTTGTTTAAAGTAGTTGTCCATAATGTGTTGATATCTACCTGGTGCGTTTTTATATCCAAATGGTAATACATTCCATTCATAAAATCCTTGTGGTACTGTAAATGCTGTAAGTTTTTTAGATTCTTCTTGTAACTTTAAGTGGTAAAATCCTGATTTGCAGTCAAATTTACTAAAGTAATTATATCCTTGGGTAATTATATGTTTTAGTTTTTGCGGTTTAAATAGGTTTGGATTTTGTATATATTTTCAATATAGGTTCTCGTAACATGGTTATATAATTTTTTCTTGTTTTGTAGGCTATCTGCATAGGTTGAGGTTTGGGGTTCCATATCCAATGTGTTTCTTGGTGTTCTCGGAGTAAATGGTTTTTCAAATAGTTGGTTTAAGTTTGTATTCTTATGTTGTTTTTCACTAACTTGTTTGTTCGTACCTGCAGCTGTATTTAAATAAACATTATGAGTTTTAAGGTGTTTCCCAACGTCACCTTTTAGATCTGAATAGTAGTGTTGGTCACAAACTTGAATTTTCAAAGGAGTGATGCAAGTGTTGCCAGGATATGAAACCATTGAGGCCAAAGTAGCAAAAGGCATCAGTCAATTCATTATGAAACCTGGGGATATATCTAAAGTCGATGAACTTAAATCTTTTGTTGAGGTCTTCCACACATTGTTTATATGGAAGAAGCTTGAGGTCTCTAGTTTTCTATTCGCCTTCAGTTTGCCGAATAAGCAAATCAGAAACTCCCAACACAATCAATTCTTGTACTTCCAAATCTAATTTCATATTTAGACCCATTACTCATTCTTCATACTCTGTTGTGTTATTTGTATAGAATAAAACAAGTCGATTTTTTGTAGGGTAATGCTGCCCTATGGGTGATATGAGAATCACCCCAATCACTGTTTCTTTTGTAGTGACTGCTACATCAAAGTATAATTTCCAGGCCTGACTTTTGTGAATATCTAATTTTTGACGTATTTAATTGTATTTGTATTTTTTTTTTGTTAATGTTATTTGTTTATTGTCTTTCTATGAGAAAAAAATGAATTGGCCATAGGGCTTAATTTTGATTGAATTGGGCTAATTTGTATCCAATTCTAATAGCCCAATTAATTTTAAATCTAGTCCAATAACTATGACTCAAATTTTAATCTCCATCATTCATAATTGTTTTGATCTAATGACTCTCGTTTGACCCTATCATAATACAAAAGACCTCAAAAATCATATTTTTCCTCCTAATAGTTTTTATATATTTCCTCTCTCTCCTTTATTTCCAACTACTGCCACTAGCCGCCTCCACCACTGCTGGTCGCCGCCGTCTACCACCACCACAGTCACAAACAAATTGCTTTAAATTTTCACCACTTCTTCCTTCCACCATCCTCTACACAAATCCATAACTCATTTATTCTTAATCCTAGCCAAACTTCATATATTTAAGAAAATTCTAATATTAACTTTCACTTTCTTTTTAGATTTATGGAGTTTCGGTCAACTCCATTCTATACCCCTAACATAAATGTGTAGAGTACTTCAATGACTATCTTTTGATATAAGTTCATGTCAAAACTTCATCAATTAATTTTAGGAGGAGTTTTTTTGGCGACCTTCATTAACCTCAAAATATATATCAATCTTGTCATCCCCTCATCCCCTATCAAAATCCGCCACTATCACCATTTTTTCAATAAGTTTGTTTTAATTTCTTTTAATTTTTTTTAATATTTTAATTATTTTATAGTATTTGATCTTCTTTTTTTTTACCCTCCCTAGGAGCTCCCACCCCTTTTGCTCCCTTGGTGACTCTAACTCGCAACCTTCGGGTTGGAAGTGAGGGGTGCTTACCATCCGAGCAACTCCCTCTCGTCTTATAGTTTTTCATCTTCAAAATATATTGATGTTTGGATTTTGTGCTAGTAAGTTGATTTACTTTTTAATCCTGGATCTTAATTATTAGATTTAAATGGATTCTACATAATACGCTTATTTTTTAAATTTTTAGATGTTCCCTTTAGATTTTATTCAATTAGTGAATAAAATAAAATGGGACTCTCTAAAGGGAAATGCAGTCTTTTTCAATTAATCCTCTCTTGGAAGAACAAAAAAACAGATAAAAAAATTTGAAGTGGTCATCTTGGTAGTACATTGGCATGACAAAGGGCCTTATGCACGCATGCACTCTTAAATTATCAAGAAAAAAGCGGGGGCTTCAGCTTCTCCACTTATTTAACACCCCCTTCTTTCATTTGACAGAGCTATTAAACCGCAAAGACAACTTATCTAGTATTAGTTTGCGGAATAACAACAAGGCTTTTCTCGGTGAGAATATCCTCAAACATACCGAATTACTAATACCCAAGAAAAAAAATCATTTCTTCAGTCTACTCGAGTAACCATGCATAAAAAGAATACTTACCCCAATCTCCCTAGCTGCCTCAGTTACATAACATCCAACTTTTCTCTTATGAGTCGCAGTCCACATTTTGCCTCGATCAACATTTTTTCTCATTGCCTTATGAAATTTTCAACTGGTAAAACATTAGTATAATGAATTAAGAACATACTTATCGAATCACATCAAATTAAACAACCATTTCAGCTCTTCTTCCCACAAAAATCTTCACATCTCCAGTATGAGGAGTTTGGTTCTGTCAAATCCATATATTGATTCCTCTTGCAAAGTTTCTCCGGGGTAAAGAAGAACAATATGAATAATTGATTTCAGGGAACAATAGACTTTAGGTTACAAGTGGGTACACTGAATATTCAAGAATACTTTATCCAAAGGCATATGGTATGTTATTTTTAGGCTTAAGTCATTTGCGGCCCCTTAAAATTATTCGCATAATTCAGTTAGACACATCAACTAGGACTAGTACAAATTAAACATTTTTATCTATCCAAAACATGTTCCTATTAGACCTTTTTCGATAATCAGTAAATAAAAAAGTAATGTGTGTGTGATATACTTGCTATGATGGGGCAAAAATGACTAATTAAAAGATGACATGTGTCACTGGACCTCAACAACTATAGATCTTTTTTATGTTAAAATAAATGAAAATTATATCAAATAAATTTTATATCTATTTTTTAATAAAAAAAATAAATGAAATGACAACACATTTTACTCAACCCCACCTTATCCAACCCCCTTTCTTCTTCATCTTCTTCTCAGGAATTTTTTTTTCTCAAACCACAAAAACAAACTTTACTGCAAATTACTTGCAGATTCAGTTTTTTTTTTAAAATAATATTTTTATTCCTAATACGTGACAGAGAAAGATAATGAAAGAGACATATACAATAGTGATGAAGAAGTTCGTCAATGCTTACTCATTCAGAAATCGATTGCAAAGAAAATTCAAGAGGACCAATTAATTTTATCAAAAAATATTTTCATTCCTAATACGTGATAGAGAAAGATATTTGAAGAGTTGGTACAATAGTGCTGAAGAAAGGAAGTTTGACAATGGTTAATCATCTTGAAATCGATTGCAAGGAGAAATCAAGAGGACCTAAATTAATTTTTTCGAATTATTTGATATTGTTTTGATAAGTTTAGTGGATTTAAATTTTTATTTGAATGGTGATATTATTAAAAGGTGACCGGAAATGGAGATGGAACTTCAACTAACATTTTTCATCCCAATGTTCAAAAATATGCTTTTGTTATTTTTTGTAACACCCCGGAAATTTTTTTAGTTAAGACTCAAACCATCCTTCGTTGTGAGTAGGATTTTACCAACGAATTTAAAATTTCTTGAGTTTTAAGGTCACTAGATATAGCACCTTGAGTTCCAAAAAGAACTAAATTGGAAATAGTAAAATCTGAAATTTTGCAAGTTATGCTTAAGTTATGAGTTTTGGGTCAAATTCAAACAACCATAAGTCTCGGTACAAGATGAGTTAGGTGTGCCATAAGATTGAAAATGAAATTTCTTTGAATTATCTTTCCAACACCACCGAGTTTGCTAAATTTTGAGCTCGCATGAGGGAGATATGCTGGTTTGAAGTCGGGTTGTCCAATTAAGGAAAACTACCCGAAAATATGAGAGTTATTTTGGTCATTTCCTTACCCAATCGAATTTAATCATTTTTAGTAATGTTTTAGTAGTCTAAACTAATTATAATTAGTTTCTTTCATCCCCAAAAGCATTTAGGGTTTTAGAGGGAAGATTCAAGAGGAGAAAAGTTCAAAGTTTCAAGCGTTAGTTCAAGAAATTCAAGATTTCGCCAAGAACCTAGTTCTTTGAGGTATGTAAACTTCCATAGTATTGGGTTCATTCAAACACACACCAAACATGTGTTTCTTTTGCGAATCTATCCATAAATATTGAGCAATTTAATTTCTTGATAAGTGTTCTTGAAGATTCCTTATCGATTAAGTTTTCATGTAAAATTCAACTTGGGTCAACTTCAAACGGCCATACCTCTTAGAATAACCTATTAAATTAAAGGTATTTTAATCTACTTTCCAAGTCCACCAACTTTGTGTCAATCCAATTTCTAAGTTAAAAGTTATGACTATTTTAGTAACCTATACAGTGTTGTTATGAATTTAGCCGACGGGAAAACATTAAAAAGAGTTGTTTATGTTTTTTTACCTCCACGAAAACCCTAAATGAATTTCTTGACTAATAAAAGCTCAAAATAATCAGATTTTCATCTTTTAATCCATCATTATCTTATATCTCAAACCCTAGGGTAAACCCCTAAGAAAAAATCAAAGTAGAAGACTCCATTCAAGATTCTTTCAATCTTTTTCAAGATTTTTCTTCTAGTGAAGTCCTTTTCCAAGAATTCCATTTTTTTCAACTCAAATTCCTCCATAAAATTATGAATCACTAATGAAAATCATAATTCTTCGGGATTGAGATTTCAAGAAACTAATTCAGGAATCTCAAGAAATGTAATACCCTGTATCCGAAAACAAACCAAACAAGCACATTTTCTGAAATTGCAGGTGCAACCCAGGGTTGCCACCCACGAACTGTAGGGTGACCCAAAGTTCATCCTGGTGGTCCGTGGATGGCCACCTGCAGCCCTCCCCAAAATTAGCCCAGAAATTTCTCTAAAGCATGACCCACGGCTGGACCCAAACCACGGACCTTGTTACAGGTCCATCGATCGAGGCCTAAGAACCCATCCTCTGAAGTAGATCGACGGACTGATAGGACAGATCATGGATCAGTCCACGGTTCGTCAATTAGTCCATAGGTCGAGACCCTCAAGACCCCATAACCCATCCTCTAAAGTCGATTGACAGACTGACGGGACGGATCATGGATCAGTCCATGGACCATCGATCAATCTGTAGGTCGAGACCCTTAGGACCCCCCAGAACCCATCCTCTGAAGTGTATCGACGGACTGACAGGACGGATCGTTGAATAGTCCCATCGATGGCTTTAGCAAATTTTAAGTCAAGGGTCGTTTTGTCTTTTCCTCATGCATTGGACCCCTAAAGTACGGCGTTTAATTCATAAACTACGTAGTTTTGGTCAGTTTTAGCCTAGTAAACTAATTAGAACCTAACCCAATCAATTATTCACCAAAAAATTCATCAAACTTAGAGCAAAATAGAAGGAAAAGTCGAGAAGCCCTAGTTCAAGAACTCAACGACCTTTCATCAGTTCCAGTCCCAAAATCAAATGATTTCTCCATGCATTTTGTTATAAGGTATGTGGGATTTCACTAGTCGGTTCCTTCCACCCATTAGGTCCCTAGATTTTAGTCAGAATCTTGATTCCCTTAATATTATCTAGCTTAAGGTTTCTTGAATGTTAGAAATTGTTGGGTTTTAGTTGTTAGAATTATCCAAATCAGATTATTATGTTATTGCTTAGTTTCTTGTATGATATTCAGAACCCTAGCTATGTAGTTCTTTTAGTTAATGAATTACACATGCTAGGTTAGTGATTTCAAGATATATATGCTTTAGTTTACAAATGTCACATTATCAGTCATAATTGTTGCATTCTCAGAGTTTGCATATAAGTATTTTGAACTATCCAATATTGAAGAAATTCAGTCATAAATTGTTAAATACATTTTAATTGGGAGTAGTTTAATACCTAGTGGACTAGGGTTCAGTGTACCCGAATAGTCCCAAAACTACGTGCCATCGTAGGTTTATAAGTCCCCTCTTTGTGAATTACATTTTGGTGATCAAGCCCGTCATGCCTCTATACCTTTGGCAAGATATATTGGGTCTTCTCGATGGGGCGTATACATCAGACTCCACATTTAGCTCATGTGGTTTTATGTCGGTTATTAGTAGCTCCCTTACAATCAAATTCTATTGCATTGACTATGTCATCAGTTATAGTCAGATTGCAGTCTCAGCATGTTATAAACTTTGTCATTGCATTCAGTTAGTTCATGTTTAGTATTCTCAACATAGTATTAGGCTTATCTCTTATCATTGCTCTGATATATGCTTTGGTAATGTTATGTTTATCGTTCAGCTTTATTCTATCATGCATGCTCGATACCTTTCAAGTACTAACGCATACTCCGTGCTACATCTTCTCGTGATGTAGTTTTAGGTTCTTAGTTTCCAGATCATGCATAGATCGGTTCCCGGTCTTCAGCTCAGTAGTATTAATGGAGTGTCGTCATTCTCCGAGGACGACATACATGTTTCCTTTTGTTTTAGCCTTAGTTTATGTTTTGCTAGATTTAGCTGGGGAATGTTCTAGCACTTATAGTTAGTTAGAGGCTATTTTCAGACATAGTTAGTTTCAGTTTTAGCATTTAAATTTGACTTTTCAGTTGTTGTTAAAATCTCGGTTTTATACATATATATTCAAATTTAGTATGGATATTTCCCATCAATTCAGTTTATCTCATTATTTAGCTTCCGCACAGTATTTCTTCACTTCAGTTTATTTAGTATGTTTATGATATGCCAGCAAGGTTAGCTTGGGGTCACTGGTGATCCTAAGTTCTGTGTTTACGTCCTAGAGGTAGCTTCGAGGAATGAAAAACATGGTATTAAAACATTAGGTTTAAGAGTCCTAGGATGTTTGAAAAGTTGCACTAAGTAGAGTCCTTTCCATGGGTGTGAAGTGCACCACATCTAATGAAAAGGAGGCCGCAAAGTGTTTTAGGAAAAAACATCATTTTCTTGTTACTCTTATTGTGCGTAAGGTATGATCTAATTCCTCATTTCTAACTCGATGTTATGCGCATACAGATCATTCCTCCTTGTAGACCTTATGGAAGGAATGTGAATGCACGTAACGCTAATGCAGCTCCTGCAGGCCCATATCAGGAAATTTCGATTGCTGAGTTTCGGAACGTCATTCAGCTTTTGGCTCAGAGTGTGACTAACCAGAACAACTAGAAGGTTCCAGTTCCTGCCAATGCTAGTGGTGTATTAGCGGCAGCCAGGGTTCGCGATTTTGTTAGGATGAATCCGCCAGAGTTCTTACAATTATAAATTGGTGAGGATCCCCAAAACTTCATAGATGAGGTCAAAAAGATCTTTGGAGTCATGCAAGTGACTGGGAATGATAGGGTAGAGTTGGCATCCTATCAGCTTAAGGATGTAGCTCACATCTGGTATACTCAATGGACAGAGAATATGGGTACTAATGCAGCTCCTATCACATGGAAATGTTTTAGTGAGACTTTTCTAGACAGGTTCTTCCCAAGAGAGTTGAGGGAGGCAAAAGCTCAGGAGTTCATGAATTTGAGGCAAGTTAACATGAAAGTTCAAGAGTATGGACTCAAGTTCACCCAACTCTACAGGTATGCTCCTCACATGGTTGCCGATTCCAGGGCTCAAATGAACAATTTTCTATATGGGGTATCCGACTTAGTGATACTAGAGTGTAGGAATTCTATGTTGCTGGAAATTATGAACAACTCTAGGCTCATGACTCATGCTCAGCAGGTTGAAGGAGATAAGATTAGGGAACCAGCTAAGGATAATAAGAAGGCTAGAACAAGAAACTATGAGTATTCTCAACAAAAATTGGGTGGTGCAAATCACTAACAGTTTAAGCAAAAGTCTTCAGCTCGAGCACCTTCATCAGCTAGTGTTCTATCTTCTAAGTTTCGACATGATCAGAAAGGTAGAGCATCAGGTTCTAAGTCTCAAGGAAGTGTTTCAGGCACCGAAACCTACCCAAGTTTTCTAAAATGTGGTAAGAACCATCCGGGAGAGTGTGTTGTAGGAAAGGAAGGATGCTTTGGGTGTGGTCAGTCTGGTTACATGTTGAGAGATTGTCCTTCTACTAAAGAGGGTCAAGGGTTCAATAATAGTATAACTTAGTCTACAACTTCAGCAGCACCAACAGGTTGCCTGACTCAGCAAGGTAACTCATTTGGTACAGGTGGCGGACAACACCAAAACAGGTTGTATGCTCTTCAGGCTCGCCACGATGATGAAGATTCTCCTGATGTAGTCACTAGTACGTTATGAGTTTTAAACTTTTATGTTTATTCTTTGTTAGATCCAGGGGCTACTCTTTCCTTCGTAACTCCCTATATAGAGTCAACTTCGGTGTCAGTCCAGAAACTCTCTTAGAACCCTTCTCAGTCTCTACACCAGTTGGTGACCTTGTTATAGCTAGACAGGTATACAAATATTACCCTGTCACAGTCTCTCAGAAAGTCACCTCAGCAGATCTTGTAGAGTTAGAAATTGTATATTTTGATATCATTCTAGGCATGGATTGGTTTCATTCCTTTTATTCCTCAATCGATTGTAGAATTAGGATTGTTCGCTTTTTCATTTTCCAGACGAACCAATCTTAGAATGGAAGGGTAGTATGTTAGTGCCTATGGGTAGATTAATTTCATACCTTAAGGCCAGAAGGATGATTTCAAAGGGTTATCTCTACCATCTAGTTCGGGTTAAGGATTCAAGCTCTAAAACCCCAACTCTTGTGTCAGCTCCTATAGTTAATGAGTTCCCAAAAATGTTTCCAGAAGATCTACCCAGAGTTCCTCCCGAAAGGGAAATCAACTTTGGAATTAATCTCCTTCCAGATACCCATCCTATTTCTATTCCTCCTTACAAAATGTCTCCAATTAAGTTTAAGGAATTGAAAGAGCACTTGATAAGGGCTTAATCAGACCTAGTATTTCCCCATGGGGTGCACCAGTGTTGTTCGTGAAAAATAAAGTTTGTTCTCTCAGAATGTGTATTGACTATAGGATGTTGAACAAGGTCACAATCAAGAATAAGTATCATATCCCCAGGATTGATGACTTGTTTGACCAATTTCAGGGTGCTAGTCATTTCTCAAAGATAAACCTCAGATCTGGATATCATCAGCTTAGAGTCAGAGATAGTGACATCCCAAAAACAGTGTTCAAAACTCGGTATGGTCACTATGAATTTGTAGTAATGTCATTTGGACTAATCAATGCTTCTGCAACTTTCATGGATTTGATGAACAGACAGTTCAAGCGGTATTTGGACTTGCTCGCTATCGTCTTTATTGATGATATCCTCCTTTACTCTAGGAATGAGGAAGAACATGTTAATCATTTGAGGGTTGTCCTGCATACTCTCAAAGATTGCCAGTTATTCGCTAAGTTTAGCAAATATGAGTTTTGGTTGCAATATTTTGCTTTTCTTGGGCATCTTGTGTTTTTCGAAGGGATCCAAGTGGATTCCCAGAAAATAGATGCAGTGAAACAATGACCCAGGCATACCTCTCCAACATATATCAGAAGTTTCTTGGGTCTAGCGGGTTATTACAGAATGTTCGTGGAAGGATTTTCATCCATAGCCTCTCTATTAACTAAGTTGACTTAGAAACATATTAAGTTTCAATGGTCAGATGATTGTGAGAAAAGCTTCGTAGAACTGAAAATTAGGTTGACTACAACTCTTATTTTGACTATACTAGAGGGTTTAGCCAGTTATGTTATCTATTGTGATGCATCCAGAATCGGCCTAGGTTGTGTGTTGATGGATCAAGGTAAGGTTATAACTTATGCTTCTAGAAAGCTTAGGGTGCATGAGAGGAACTATCTAACTCAAGACTTCGAGCTTGCAGCAGTGGTGTTTGCACATAAGATTTGGAGACATTACTTGTATGGTGTTCACAAACCATAAGAGCGTTCTGTATGTGTTCACCCAGAAAGAGTTGAATATTTTCCATAGGAAATGGCTTGAGTTCCTCAAGGATTATGACATGAGTGTGCATTACCATCCTGGTAAGGACAATGTAGTAGCAGATGCTGTTAGTAGACTATCTATGGGTAGTGTAGCACATGTTGAGGAAGAAAGAAAGGAACTAGCGAAAGATGTACACAGACTTGCTCCCTTAGTAGTTCGTCTTATGAGCATATCATATGCTGGTGTAATAGTTCAGAATGGGGCAGAATCTTCACTGGTAGCGGAGGTTAAGGAAACACAAGATAGTGATCCAATATTGCTTCAACAAAAGGGTGCAGTTCATCAGCAGAGAGTTGAGGTTTTCTCCCAAGGGGGAGATGGTGTGCTTTGCTATCAGGGTCGATTATGTGTTTCTAAGGTGGGTGAGTTGAGACAGTAGATTCTTGTAGAAGCCCATAATTCAAGATATTGTATTCACCTAAGCGCCACTAAGATATAATGTGATATGCAAGAAGTCTTTTGGTGGAATGGTTTGAAAAGGGATATAGCAGATCTTGTGTCTAAGTGCCCAAATTGCCAGCAAGTGAAGGCAGAACATTAGAACCAAGGAGGTATGAATCAAGAGATCAACATTCCTACTTTGAACTGGGAAATGATAAACATGGACTTCATTATAGATTTACCTCGTACTCGCAAACAACATGACTCCATTTGGGTGATAGTTGATAGAGTTACTAAGTCTGCGCACTTGTTGACTGTTAAGACTACAAATTCGGTGGAGGACTACATCAAGATTTACATTAATGAGATAGTCAGGTTGGATGGAGTTCCTTTGTCTATCATCTCAGATAGAGGTCCTCAGTTTACCTCTCATTTATGGAAGTCATTTCAGAAAGGTCTTGGTACTCAGGTTAACCCTAGCACAACATTTCATCCATAGATAGATGGTCAGGGAGAGCGTATTATTTAGAACTTAGAGGACATGTTGAAAGCTTACATAATCAATTTTCAGGGTGGTTGGTATGATCACCTTCCTCTTATGGAGTTCGCCTACAATAATAGTTACCAATCCAGCATTTAGATGGCCCCTTATGAGGCATTGTATGGGCGTAGATGTAGATCTCCAGTTGGTTGGTGTGAAGTAGGAGAAGCAATCTTGATAGGGCCAGATTCAATTTATGATGCTATGGAGAAAGTGCAACTCATTAGAGATAGACATAAGACAGCCTAGAGTCGCCAGAAGTCTTATCCAGATGTAAGGAGAAGGGAATTAGAGTTCCAAGTTGATTATTGGGTTTTACTGAAAGTGTCACCTATGAAGTGGGTGATGAGATTTGGCAAGAAAGGGAAGCTCAGTCCTAGATATGTAGGCCCTTACAAGATTTTGAAAAAAGTTGGTAAAGTGGATATGAGTTAGAGTTGCAAACAGAACTAGCAGTGATGTATCTGGTTTTTTCACATTTCGTTGTTGAAAAAGTGTGTAGGTGATCCAGCATCTATTGTACCTTTAGAAAGTTTGGTTGTGAAGGATAGTCTTACTTATGAAGAGGTACCAGTTGAAATCCTTGATCATCAGGTTCGAAGGTTCAGAAATAAAGAAGTTGCTTCAGTTATGGTTTTGTGGAGGAGTCAGTCCGTAGAGGGAGCTACTTGTGAAGCAGAAGCAGCCATGAAGGCCAAGTATACTCCTCTCTTTCCTTCCGATTCCATTCCAGCTTGAGATAATAGTTCTTCTTTAGTTTTTCATTCATTCATGCGTAGATTCAGTCTTAGTATCATGTTCCTTTAGTTTGTACTTGCATTTTCACCGTATTTGCATGTCATTGGAACTTAGTTCAGTCAGAATTCAGTTTCTAGTAAATAGTGGTAGGGTTTGTTGCTCTTTCCCTTCCTATCCCACTAGTTTAGACTTCATTCGAGGACGAATGTTCCCAAGGGAGAGATAATGTAAACACCCTGTATCCAAAAATAGACCAAACCAGCAGATTCCTAGAAGTTGCAGGTGCAACCCATGGTTTCCACCCATGGACAGTAAGGTGACCCACAGTCCATCCTGGTGGTCTGTGGATAGCCACCTACAGCCCTCCCTAGAATCAGCCCAGAAATTTCTCTAAGGCATGACCCACGGCCGAACCCATGGACCGTTGGTCAGACCACGGACCATGGTCCAGGTCCATGGAACGAGGCCCAGAACCCATCATTTGAAGTCGATCAACGGACTGACAAGACAGATCGTGGATCAATCCACGGATCGTCAATCAGTCTGTAGGTCAAGACCCTCAGGACTACTCCAAACCCATCCTCTCAAGTTGATCAACGGACTGACATGACAGATTATGGATCAGTCCACAGATCGTAGGTCAAGACCCTTAGGACCACCCAAAACCCATCCTCTGAAGTCGATCCACGAACTGAAAGGACGAATAATGTCGAGACCCTCACGATCCCCAAGAACCCATACTCTAAAGTCAATCGATGGACTAATAGGACAGATCATGGATCCATCCACGGAACGTCGATCTATCCCGTCGGTGGCTTAAACAGATTTTAAGTCAGGGGTCGTTTGGTCTTTTTCTCATGCGTTGGACCTTTAAACTACGTTGTTTAACCCCTAAACCATGTATTTTTGGTCAGTTTCAGCCTAGTAAACTAATTACAACCTAACCTACTCAATTATTCACAAAAAAAATCATCAAACTTAGAGCAAAATAGAGGAGAAAGTCCAGCAGCCCTAGTTCAAGAATGCTATGAGTTTTCACCAGTTCTAGCCCCAAAATCATAATATTTATCCACCAATTTCGTCACAAGGTATGTGGGATTTCACTAGTGGGTTTCTTCCACCCATTAGGTCCCTAGATTTCAGTCAGAATCTTGATTCCCTTAATATTATCTAAATTTAGGGTTTCTTGAATGTTAGAAATTGTTAGGTTTTAGCTGTTATAATGATCCAAAATGCATTATCAGGTTATTGCTTAGTTTCTTGTATGACATTCAGAACCCTAGCTATGTATTTCCTTTAGTTCATGAATTACACATGCTAGGTCAGCGATTTCAAGATATACATGCTTCAGTTTAAGAATGTCACATTATCAGTCATAATTGTTGCATTTTTAGAGTTTGCATGTCAGTATTTTGAGCTATCCTGTATTACAGAAATTCAGTCATAAATTGTTAAATACATTCTAATTGGCAGTAGCTTAATACTGAGTGGACTACGGTTCAACGTACCTGGATAGTCCCAGAAATATGTGCCCCCGTAGGTTTATAAGTCCCCTATGTGGGTATTACATTTTAGTGATCACACAGTCATGCCTCAAACCTCTAGAAGGGTATATTAGGTCCTTTCGATGGGGCATATACATCGGACTCCACATTTAGCTCATGTGGTCTTATGTCAGTTATTAGTAGCTCCCTTTTAGTCAGATTCAATTGCATTGACCATGTCATCAGTTACAGTCAGATTTCATTCTAAGCATGTTATAAACTTGGTCATTGCATTCAGTTACTTCATGTTCAGTATTCTCAGTATAGTATCATGCTTATCTGTTATCATTGCTTAGATATATGCTTTGGTTCAGTTATGTTTATTGTTTATCTTTATTCTATCCTGCATGCTCAGAACCTTCCAAGTACTGACGCATACTTTACGCTACATCTTCTCGTGATGTAGGTTCATGTTCTCAGCTTCCACATCACGTATAGATTGGGTCTTGATCTTCAGCTCAGCAGTATCAGTGGTGAGTCCTCATTCTCCGAGGACGACATACATGTTTCCTTTTCTTTTAGTCTTAGTTTCAATTTTTTCTTGATTTAGCTGAGGCATGTCCCAACACTTCTACTCAGTTAGAAACTATTTTCAAACATAATTAGTTTCATCTTTAGCATTTCAGTTTCACTTTTTAGTTGTTGTTAAACTCTCAAATTTATACCTATATATTTATATTTAGTTAGGAATATGCCAGAAGGGTTAGCTTGGGGTCACTCATGATCCTAGGTCCCGTGTTTTCGTCCAGGGGTAGCTTCGGGGTGTGACAAGAAAGGTTTTCTTGATCGTTTACCTTAAAGCTAGGGTTTGAAGGCTTCTAATCAAGTTATTCTTCTAGATTCTTCAAGTACCTTGTTTTTTCATGTATGTAAGGTTATCATAGTGTTGGACTAGTTCGTCATCACGCCCTACATCTTTTTCTAAATCAGTAAAAGGGAAATCTAGGATACTACTCCTAGATTTGAGTATTCTTGAGATAACTTGATTTGGGTTCTTGAGTTCATCGTTCTTTTAAAAATGTTATTCCTAATTATTGAGTTTCTATATTTTTATTGAGATCCTTGAGTTGATTTGTTCATGTCTATAATTCAACATAAACCCTAATTTGAGTTATAAATCTTTAGAAGTTTTTCAAAGCCAACACTTGAGTTTTAAACTGAGTTTTGAGGAAGTAAGTATGAGAATTAGAAGAGTCATATACCTGAGTTTCATATTGTTATTTAGACCCTTGAATCGAGTCGTTCATGCCCATTCCGTATGAACTCCATCAGTTGAGTATCTTTGGGAAGAGTAGCATCTTCGAGTTCTACGTCTTTGAGCATTGAGTTCCTAATCCTTTTGAGATTATATTCTTACTGATGGGACTACTACATGTTACCCATGAATCCCTTGAGTGGAGTTGTTCATCCCTATAATTCTACATTAACCCTATGAGTCGAGCAGTCTAGAGATGAGTAGTATTATGGAGTCTTGAGTTCTTAGTACTGAGGTTCTTTATTTCTATTAAGACCCCTAAGTTGAGTCAATCATGTTCATAGTTCCACATGAACCCTATGATTTGAGTTATAAATTTTAAAAAGGTTTTTAAAGCTAGCACTTGAGTTCTGAAACTGAGTTTTGAGAAAGTAAAACTGAGTTTTAAGAAAAAAGTTTTCTAAAACCTGATTAGTATGACAATCGAGTAAGCCATCAATGGATGAGCAGTAAGGTATATAGATATACCATCAATATTTATGAAGAATGACTTCTCGAGTCATCAATGCTCATATTATAATATGATTTTGAATTTTTTTTTAGAAAGAGCAGAGTTGAGTTCATTTTCTTTAAAATGATATATGGGAACTAAGTATTTCCAAGAGTAAATGTTTTCACATTTAAGATGAGAGAAAACTGAGATTTCCAAAAGAGTTTTGAGTAGTTTTAGTACCATCTCCTTTAAGAGAAATATTTTTGAGTAATAATGTTAAACCACAAAAAAGTTATGTTTTCAAACATATGAGCTAGTATATTTTGCGAGTGGTATTGAGCATCGATATGGGGGAGGGTTTAGATAACTCACAGCTCTCATAAAGCATGTGGCCAACGTGGGTAGAAAGGGTCATACCTTTTAGATGATTCCTTAATGCTTTTTAGCATAGACTAGTGGATCCACTTAGTTGAGAGGTTCTATACCCCGGCAAAGTATAGAACAGTTCTGGCAGCATGGGAGAGACTCTGTATTATCACATAGCTCAAAGTAATGGTTGTCGGTTAGAGAAACGCCCACAGAGTTATATTGTATTTTTATATATACAAACTAAGTTATTATTGTATTCCTCAATACATTGAGTTTCTATCTACTGTTTTAAAAGCTTTCCATATATATTACATATTTTACTGTTGCTTTATCTTTGAGTATCATGAGTTGAGTATCTTATTCTTGAGTTGAGTGAGTTGAGAAGAGGTAAGTAAGTTTCCTTTTTATCAAGTTCAAGCTTATGTTTATGCATTAGAATTTCCCTTACATGCTCGTACATTCCACGTACTGAGCCAATTGGCCTGCATCGTTTCATGATGCAGATACATGTATTCAAAGTCATCAACAGGAGCTTCGTTGATACCACATGGAGTTCGAGTTAGGTATGGTGAGCCTCGTTGCTTTCAGAGGATTTCATTTACTTTTTCCATCATATTAGTTGTTAGGATGTCGTGGGTCTTGTCCCGACTTCCATCTTTGTCAGTTAGAGGTTTCATAGATAAACAGTAGAGTTTCAGAAGTCTGTTAATTTATTTTGTTAAATGTTTTAAAGAATTAAGTTGCCTATTGTTGGCTAGTTGAATATTCTATTTATATTTTGAGTAAATCATTTGAGTTAAAGCTTTGTATATGAGTTTCATGAATTATATTCTGTTTTTAAGATTTTGCATGCTTAAGTTAGTCTTCCGTTTGTAGTCAGCCAGGATGAGGGTTCGCTTGGGGACCAACAATGGTTAATGAGTGTCGGCCACATCTAGGGTGTAGACTGAGGTCCCGACATTTTTCTTGCAAATTCATATACTTGATTCTGTTTTTTTTAATGAATATTGAAAGAAATAGAATAGAAAAAAACAAAAAAAATGGAGATTCTTTAGTTTTCTTTGAAAATTTAAATTTGGGGAAGAAGATGACTTGAATAGGGGTAGGGGTGCTCTTTCTTTTTTGGATTAAGAATTATTTTTTTTAAAAAATAATATAAAATTATTTTAATTTATTTAAATGCCAAGTGTCAATTAGAGAAGAAAAAGTGTAAGTTTTTTTGGAAAAAATAAAAATAAAACAGTATTCCAAAAATTTCACGCGCCCAAAGGAAGTTAAAAACACTTCTTTTTCCATATCAACATTTTGTGTTTAATAGGTATGGTTTTTAAACAATTTATGTGTTCAATAGGTAATAGTCCTAGTCAAGGTGTCTAAATGAAATATGCGGAAAACTTTTAAGGGGACGTGGATGACTTTAGCCTTTTTTTTTTAAATCCAAACATAAGAGATCTTCTAATATTTTATTCTCTATATTTATAATGAGCACTACAATTATTAGAAAGTGTTGGATGAGGAAGAGACGGTTGTTCAACTGTATAATTCGTAGAACTGAATATATAAGTGTATCCTCTTAAGTTTTTTACATAGAACCTAAATAGAAAAATAAAAGGTTAGCAATAAAAAAAATTAGCAAAAGGGAAATTTCATTTAAAGAACTCTGACTACATAAGTGGTGATTCCAAAATAAGTGTGGTAGAAGACTGCTTTACACAAGTTACAAACACAACCCCATGATGTTCAACCGTCAATAAATTCTTGTGTTATAGAGTTTTTCACAACACATTTTTGTACAAATTTGAATCTCATTTATAATGTGGTTTCACTAATTTGTGTTCCCGCTCCGATGACGTTGAGTTGTACGAGTAAAATCAGAGATGGAGAGGGAATCTATGTTGTTTCATCGATTGTTCATGGAAACAAAGTGAAAATTGTTATTCTTGTTAAGAGGACCACTGACGGAAGCGACTAGAACGATATCGTTGCTCCGAAGATGCTAAATTCTTTGGCGAAAATCGCTGAGGATGAAAATGATGTGGTTTTGTTACTATCTATAACTAGTAGCTAGTGAAACCGCATCATATTATTCACCATTGTTTTTACTCATAAAACTCAACATTTTTGGAGCACAAACCCCAATTGCATTCCTATCTACAGCAACATCGTCCTTGTTTCTCTCGCCAGTTGTCATCTAGACATGAAAAAAAAATTATTTGTTTTCCATCAAAAATCGGTGAAACAAAATAACTACCTTCTCCACCACCGATTTTACTCGTAGACCTCAACATCATCATGTTGTGACGAAAAGATGAAAACGAAAATCTAAAAATTAAAGAACACCAAGTTTATCGTTTTCATATTTTGGTCACAAAAAGTGGTATCAAAAAAATGGTTCAAGGATGGATCCATGTTAGAGATAGGTGATCATCTTGGCGGGTGTAGTTCTAGCCACAACCCTTTTTTACAGTAATGAAGATTTTTGTTGGAGAAATTATTCCAGATAGATTTTATGTGTCGAGACATAGATTTGATGGAGTAGATAATGGATAAGAGATGCAGGTTGTTGAAGATTATGTGAAGAAGGTGGACAAATTTATTTTGTCAAAATTTCAGGCCAATGGGGAGATTTGTTAGGTATTAATTGGCTTGACTTTCGTACCATAAATAGGTTTTCCTTTTAAGAAAAGGTTTAGAACTCTATAAATAGATGCTTGTTCTTTCTAACTTTTACAACATTCACAATGTAGTCCTAGGAGCTTTGAGAGTTTTGGTTTGGGAGAGAATTTGTGAGACACAAGTTTGACACGTTATCACTTGTGTGAACCTCCCATGTATTCCGAGTGAATTGGTTGAGGTTTTTTCTCTCTATATTTTGTACTCTCATATTTATATAGTGGATTGATCATCTCCTTTGTGGACGTAGGTCGATTGACCAAACCACGTTAAATTTTTGTGTTTTTGTATATTTCTCGTTTGTCTTCTACTCATGGTCTTTCGAGATTTACTTTGCTAGTTTCCGCATGACACCTAATTATTTTGGTCCTACGAAAAGATGAAAACGAAAATCTAAAAAATAAGGGATAAGGGTCTGAAAAATACCTCAACTTTGGTCGGATTTGCTGTTGCGATACTAAACTTTTATGAGGACCTATTACCTTCCTACACTATTTTATACCGTATTTTAAACATATATATTTGCCCACATGGATATAAAAAATAATGCAAAATTATAAATAGTAATGTTTCCACGTAGGCATATATATACATTTAAAATACACTATTAAATAGTTCAGGGGGTAAAAAATACGGTATTAAATAGGCTAGGGAGGTAATAGGTCCTCATTAAAGTTTAATATTGCAACAAAAAATCCGACCAAATTTGGGTATTTTTCAGACCCTTATCCCAAAAAATAAAGAACACCAAGTTTATCGTTGAAAAACCCTTCAAACCGAAGGTAACACCCACGGGATCGACAAGATCCAATTGCTTCACTATAACAATAAGAGGGTTACTATCACACCTCTTCATTTTTTTACAATTGTTAAGTATGTGACGGGTTTTTTTTTTTTAAAAATAAAGTAAAAGAAAAATAATTTTTTTTAGAGTCGCCACTTGGAATTGAGTTTTTAAGATGTTCCAAGTCACCTGGTAATTCCTAATTTAAAAATAAAAAAAACCTCTTTATTTTTAGTCTACGAAAACAAATATAGGGCAAGAAATTCTATTGACCGGAGGAAAGGTGTGAGGCACCCCCGAGTCCCATCGTTCTAGCACGGTCGCTATATTAACTCACGTTTCGCTAAAAATAATTTTTTTTGGATTAAAAAAAAGTAAATTTGTGTTAGTTACTATTCTTTTAAAAAAAAAATGATTGCCTAGGAGCGTAACTACACACAAGACCTCTTTTTTAGAAAAAATACACACCAAGGATCATAACCGAACACATGGTGGTATTTTGATATTTTATTTATTTATTTAAAAAAATACTAATAATTAATGACTCAAATTTTTATTTAATAATGATAAAAAATAAATGAATAAATGAACTGGTGTCAACATATAGACATGATAATGCTTTTTTTTTTTTTTTGCAAAATGCTAATTAATGTTTTTTTAAAAAAGAAACATATATATAATGTAAGTATCACTACTTGACAATAACAAAAAAAGAAAAAAAAATTAAAAATTAAATAATACAAGCCCCCTTTTAAAACAAGTAGTGATATACTAATTTTTCATATGTATACAATTTCAGAAATGGCCATTTTAGTAAAATTTTTAGTTTTACACCAAAATGGCAATATGTTCTCCTTTGAAATAAAATTGCAAAAATAGCCAATTTTATCTAATTGTTAAATTACTAACCAATAGTAGCTGATTTTGTATTTTGTTTCAATAACCATGTTGATATATTTGTTAAAGAGAAAAAAAAAAGAATTTATGAAATGATCAGTTTTAAATTTTTTACAAAAATGACCAATTTTACATTTTTGCAAAAATGACCAGTTTTGTGTTTTATTTTTCCAAAAAAAACCTCTCCTTTTTTTTTTAAATGACCAGAAACTAAAAAAAAAAGACTTTGAGATTGTTTTTTTTCTTTCTTTAGCAAAGCATGAGTTTACTTATCAATTCTATGATGAGTTAAAATTAAACTAAACACCACATTAGTAATAAACATATATGTACATAATCATAAAACATAATCATATAAGAATCACAATAGACTTAACTAAATCAAAACAAACTTAATACAAACAACTTAATCAAAATATAAAAAGAACATGAAACAATAATTTAGGATTACATTGTGAAATGTCAAAAAAAATACCTTAAGTTGATGATAAGTAAATAGTGGAAGCGAATTAGTTGAACCACAAATTCACACAAAGATGAAATATATTTTTTTTGTTAGAAGAAGACTTTTTACTTCTATTCTTGTGATTTTCTTCTTCTAATTTTTTTCCCTCTCCTCTTCTTTTTTCCTTCTTTGTTGCTTTTTTTTTTTGTTCCTTTTTTTGTTAATCTCCTCCAAAAATGAAAGAAGAATGTGGTTTAAATAGGTGTTGAGTATTAAACCCCCCACTCTTCTTGAAAACTTAAGAGTCAGTGCATGCATTGGACTCTTTACCTTCCCAATGTGCCACCCGAGATGGCTAATGAATTTTTTATATTTTTTCCTTTTTCTTTTTTCAAGATAATTAATATTAAAAAGATTGCATTGCCCTTTTAGTTAACCCATTTCTTTTATTCATTAATTGAATAATCATTAAATGGGTCATCTGAAAATTTAAAATAGGCCCAAAATGTAGACCTATTTGACCAAGACCCAAAATTCAAAAGGAGAACCAGCCCACTAACATAGAATTCAAACTTCTAACCTATCTTAAAGATCAAACACAACAAATACAGCAAAAAATAAAAAATAAAATTCAAGCAAAACTTTACATTATAAAACTTAAAAGAACACTACCAAAATAATACTAAATTTGGCACCAAAATGACTTATATGGTTAAAAAAGAATGTGACAGTGATGGATTTGGATAGAGGAGGAGAGGGGAAAAGATTGACATATATTTTCGGGTGAATGGGGGTCGCCTGAACTCTTCGTCGAAATTATTTTTGACGGAATTTTGACATAAAATTTATATCAAAAGATAGCCCTTAAAGAGCACTACACATTTATGTAAATGGTATAGAATGGGGATGACCGGAACTTGATATATCTAAAGAAAAAAGTGAAGATTTGTGTTTGGTTTTTCATAGATCTATGGAGTTTGGCTATGGATAAGGATGAATAACTTACGGGTTTGTGTAGAGGAGGGTGAAAGGAAGAAATGGTAAAAAATTTATATATTTTTCCAGCCAAGGGGTGGATGCTACCGGTGGCAGTGGTGGCGGCCAGTTGGCGGTGATGGTGGTAGGTGGCAGAAAGGGGAGAAGAAAAAATAAAATTAAAATAAGGCCAAAATACTGATTTTTGGAATTTTTTTGTATTTATTGGTAGGGTCACATAAAGGCCCTTGGATCAAAATGTTATGAAGGGTTGAGATTCAATCTTGACCATTTTCATTGGACTAGGTCTAAAATTTATTGGGCTATCAGAATTGAGTCTAAATCAGCCCAATTCAATCAACATTGGGTCATTTGGGCCAATTAAAAAAAACCAAAACGAACAAAGACAATCACCCCAAAATATAAAAATACAAAATAAAAATATAAGAAAATACCTTACTATGTATTGTAGGAGTAAAATAAACACGTCAAAAATTAGGTGTTCACAACATGCCCATCTTTGCTTGGAAACATGAAGAGTTTTCAAGCGAAGAAAGTGAACGAAGTGGCTAATTTCTTACTATTTCAAACTCTGTTGAAGCCATTTTGAAAAAGATGACCCAACCTTGCTTGATAGGTTGCCTACATATCCTTGACTAAAAGGAAATCAGGTCAGTGTAGTTCGATAAACTTTGATAGCCGAAACTATCGAAAATTGTGGTCAAAAGATTGCTTCTTATTGCTTGCCATCATCTACTGTCTATAGTTACATAAATAAAAGAGTTGGACAACTCCATTTTTGTACAATATAGGAGTTACAAGATCCCTACTTGATGTGTTTTCTTAGGGTCTTGTCTTGATCTTCGACTTGCTCTGTGCTGAGAATGATCTTGATGCTCTCTTGGCGGCTAGTGGATCATTCTCAGGTGCATGTTTTAACTTGAGTTGGCAGTTGAAACTTAAAACTTAAGATCACAAAATGAAGAACTTGGATAGTATGTGTTTCTTTTTAGGAAAAGAAAGATATGAGAATCTTGAACTACGACGTATAATCCTAGAAAGAAAAGGAGCTTATTGCCCTGAGAGTTTCAAATAAGACATATTGTCGTTGTGGGTTGACCTAAGATTGGGTGTATTACCCAAAAATGTGAAAATGGTTCATATGACCCATGAATGCTAGTGCGTATTTCCCAAAATATGCATGTGGTACGAATTTACCATAAATTGAGAATTGATGTGTATTGCATGTAAATAAGGACCGGTGCGCATTGCACTTGAAAGAAAGACTAGTGTGTATTGCACATGAATGTAATATCGATGTGTATTGCATGAGATTTGGATTGGTGCATCTTCCTCATGAAAGAAAGACTGGTGCGTTTTGCACTTAAATAAAGGACGAGTGCGTATTTGCACGAAATATAGATTGGTGCATATTGCACAGAATTCAGATTGGCGTATATTGAAAAGAATTCAGACTAATGTGTATTGCATATGAATAGAAAGATTGGTGCATTTTGTACATGAATTCAGAATGGTGCGAATTGCACATGAATAAAGGACCGGTGCGCATCGCACGAAAATCATACTGGTGTGTATTGCCCGAAGATCTCAAATTGAGAGGCAAAAATGTGAATAGCATCAGATGAAACAACAAACATGTGAAGATTTTGGAGAACTTTATTTTTGTGATGTTTCATTTTTTACTTGTAATCCCGCATTTTCTTTTGTTCCTCTGTTGAGCAAAAGAAAGAGAAAATTGTTAGTTTAAAGTAGTGGTTGGTTTGTGGCCTTGATGCTCTGACGACTTGACCATACTCCTTACCAATTTCTCCAACTCTACTCCAAATCCTTGGTTGAACAACCTTTGAAGCTTCCTCTTTGTCAATTCAGGGGCCTTGATCTTTGGTACTACCAAATATCATGATGCGACTGATGTCCCAAAGAATGAATTTTCCTTTTGAATTTTTTTACATGACTGTAGAGACTATATGTCACGACCCAGACCGTCGTGATTGGCACCCACACTAACCATTCAATGGGAGAACCACTACTACAACCAAACTAAGCAACTAACAGAATACTAAGGAAATTAAGTTACAGAAGCAAGTTAATTAACTAACAAATGTGGAAATTTAATACCTAGAACCTGAAAGTCAATGTACCAAAATATCTAAACAAAAGACCCAAGTCTAAAAAAAAAGGAATACAACCCCAACTAATGAACTAACCAACTAACTAGAACAAGTATCTATGTCCAGAAATGATGTACATAGACGAAAGAGAATCACATGACAGCCTGGAAGAATTGGCTCACCCTTGAATTCGATGCGACGATTACTGATCTTCTAAGTGAGTTATGTAAATAGTCGCGTGAAGATGCCCTGTACTCAACAAAAACAAGAGCAAGTGCAGAATCAGTACACAACCACAGTGTACTGGTAGGATCACGTGGCTATCCCACTAGTGCAACATAAACAAGTCAAACAACATTATAATCACATGCATAATATATCAATATATACAACATTATTAATAACCAACAGCTTCACATGTTATAGCATATCATTGGTCTTCTCACGAAACCCAAACCCAAATAGTTTTCTAGTTGGAATGTGGCAATCCGACCCCATATTTATGCTTGAACGTGGCAACCGATCCCATAATTATGTCAGAACGTGGCAACCGATCCAATAGTTATGCCAGAACGTGGCGACCGATCCCAGTCACGCACCACAATCATAATCACAAGTAAATCATCAAGATCATACAAATAAGTCATGATTTCATGGCATTCATCAATTATCTATCTCATTTATTACAAGTATGATCAACATTGCAACATTCATACATATACACATATCATAATGAAGCAAGAACAAGCATACACCACACAACTATAGAATCACAACCATCACCTACCTCAAAAAAAGCTTGAAACCCTAAGAAGCTTGATCCTTCCCTTTTCGGATTCGTTTCACTTGTTCGTGGTCTACAAAAAATCACAATAACACAGGAATCAACAAATAATTGCTAATTACCTGAAACTATACAAATTCTATGAACCCTAGATCAAACCCATGATCCCTATCATCAAAACTAGGGTTGTTTCCACCATAGAATCTATACCAAAACCTCGCCCATCAATATTCACCTATTCTATTATGTTCTATGAATCGAAAAATGGATCCGGGGAGTGAAAATCTTATCTTTAGCCTCAAGAATGGTGAAAAATGAGTAGAAATAGCCTAGGGGTCGTTCCTTAGCTCTAAAAGATGAAAAGTGCCAAATAAGGTCATTTAGGAGTTTATTAACGACATTATGTCGCATCTGGCCTGCCAGAACGGGCCTCATCCCACTGTAGCGGCGATGCCAGAGCAGCGTAAAGTCCCGCCTGAGCGGCACGTTTGAACAAGTGACCTCTTCATCTTTTATCTTCGATTTTAAGTCCCGTTGCACCCGCCACAGCTGCCACCATCCCTCCAAAGCGGCAGAGACGCCCGCCATAGCTTCAATTTCGAGACAGAGTGTTATTTTAAAGAATTCTAAACCCCATTTCACAATGCACCTCTAACCCACTACACTCAGAAATTACCATTCATGCTATGATCGATTCCTGGAGATCTACTTCCCTAAATTCAATTATGTAAAGTCGTACGAATTCGTTAACGAGTTATCTAACTACTCATGCACTCAACCAAAAACAACTCACCCAATTGTTACCAGATTTCCCCACACCTCAAGGACTCTGATTTCATCCAAATCTGGACAAGGTTGGAAAAATACAAATACTACGAAAATGTTTTTCGAGCCCCAATTTTTCCCGGTAGGCATTTCTATAACAACAGAACCCAGTCGTTACAACAACTACCAATTTACCCATCACTCTTCCCCGAGTGACAAAACATAGGAAAAGTAGGCTAAGGAAAGAATGAAGTAGTACCTGATTCGATGAAGAATTGAGGAAACTTCTCTCGCATGTCCCTCTCGGTTTCCCAAGTAGCTTCCTCAACTGGACGATGCTTCCATTCAATTTTCACGGACCTAATCTCCTTGGTCCTCAACTTACACATATCACGATCAAGAATAGTAATCGGTTCCTCCTCATATTGGAGGTCCTTGTCTAGCACAATTGAGTCTCACTTAATGATATAATCTCCATCACCATGATATCTCTTCAACATAGACACATGAAATACCGGATGAACACCAGATAGGTTAGGGGGTAGAGCCAATCTATATGCCACTGGCCCTATACATTCAAGAATCTCAAATCAACCAATATATCGCGGACTTAACTTGCCCGTCTTGCCAAATCTCATCACCCCCTTCATGGGTGATACCTTAAGAAGAACTTCTCACCAGTATGAAATTCCATGTCTTTTACCTTATCATCCACATACTTCTTTTGTCTACTCTGGGCTGCTAGCAGTTTACCTTGAACACTCATCACCTTATCTTGAGCATCCTTCACTAAATCAATCCCCAAAGGTTTCACATCTCCAGCCTCAAACCAACCTATGGGTGATCTACAACCCCTCCCATATAATGCCTCAAATGGTGCCATATCAATGCTGGAGTGATAACTATTGTTATAAGTGAACTTACACAAAGGTATGAATTTATCCCAATGCCCTCCAATACCAATCACACATGGGCTCAACATGTCCTTCAACACTTGAATAGTCCTCTACGATTGTCCATCCGTCTGTGGATGAAAGGTTGTACTGAAAGTGAGTTGTGTGCCCAATTCATCATGCAATTTCCTTCAAAACATGGAAGTGAATTTAGTACCCTGATCTAAGATGACAGAAATGGGCACCCCATGCAACCTCATTAGCTCTTTCACATACATCGTAGCTAATATTTCAGTGTTATAATATGTTCTTACCGGAATAAAATAGGTTGATTTAGTCAATCTATCAACCACTACCCAAATAGAATCAAACTTCCCCAAAGTCTTAGGATGACCAACCACAAAATCCATAGATAATTTTTCCCATTTCCACTCCGAAATTGGCATTCTTTGAAGTAAACCTGCAGGCCTTTGATATTCAGATTTCACTTGTTGATAATTTTGACACCTAGCCACAAACTCTGCTATGTCTTTCTTCATGCCCAACCACCAATAAATTCGTTTCAGATCTCTATACATCTTGGTCACACCCAGATGAATAGAGTATCACGAACCATGAGATTCTGCCAACAATTTTTGAATCAAGTCATCAACTCGAGAAACATAAACTCTCCCATTAATACTGAGTACACCATCCACATCAAGAGTGGTCTCTTGTGCCTTACCATTCGCCATCTTCTCCTTGAGATCGTTCAAATTTTCATCCTTAAATTGATTGGCCTTGATCTCCTCAATGAATGTGGCCTTAACTTCAATGCTAGCTAACACCCCACCTCTTTCAGAGATGCCCAACTGCATGCACTTAGATTCTAAGGTCTGAATTTCTTTGGCCAAAGGTCTCTTGGTTACACTCAAGTAAGCTAAGCTACCTATACTTACCATTTTTCAACTGAAAGTGTCGGCCACGACAATAGCCTTACCCGGATGGTATTGAATGGTCACATCATAATCCTTGAGTAACTGCATCCATCTTCGCTATCTCAAATTCAGATTCTTTTGAGTGAACACATGCTGCAAACTACAATGATCAGTAAACACTTCACACTTAACACCATAAAGATAATGCCGCAGGATTTTAAGAGCAAATACTACCGCCGCCAACTCCAAATCATGGGTTGGATAATTTCTCTTGTGCACCTTCAATTGGCACGACGCATAGGCTATAACAATTTTATCCTGCATTAACACAACGCCCAATCCAGATTGAGAAGCATCACAATAAGCTTTAAAATCCTTACCTTTTATCGGTAATGCCAAGATAGGTGTGGTGGTCAAAACAGTCTTGAGCTTTTGAAAGCTCTCCTCACATTTTTCAGTCCATTTAAATGCTATCTCCTTTTTGGTCAAATTGGTCAAATGAGTAGCAATTGAAGCAAAATTCTTAACAAATCGACGATAATAGCTAGTGAGTCCTACAAAACTCCTAACTTCCGTCACAGAGCTAGGCCTAACCTAATTCCTAACCGCTTCAATCTTTTGAGGATCTACCATTACCCCTTCTTTCGAAACTACATGACCCAAAAATGCAACCGAAGTCAACCAAAATTCACACTTAAAAAATTTATCATATAACCTTTGTTCCCCAAGAACACCCAAAACAGTACGAAGATGGTTGGCATGTTGTTTTTCATTTTTTGAATAGACCAAAATATCATCAATAAAGACTATCACAAAGGAATCAAGAAATGGCTTAAACACCCTATTCATTAAAGTTGCAGGCGCATTGGTTAAACCAAAAGACATAACAAAAAACTCATAGTTCCCATAACGAGTTCTAAACACTGTCTTAGACAAATCTTCCGGTCTAATTTTCAATTGATGGTAACCAGATCTTATATCAATCTTTGAGAAAATCGCTGCACCTTGCAATTGGTCAAAAAGATCATCTATTCTAGGCAGGAGGTACCTATTCCGAATAGTGCCCCTATTCAATTGCCGGTAATCTATACACATTCTCATACTACCATCTTTTTTCTTAATAAACAAAACTGGAGCATCCCATGGGGAAGCACTAGGGTGAATAAATCCCTTATCAATGAGCTCTTGGATTTGAGCCTTAAGCTCTCTTAATTCCGTCGGAGCCATGCTATGTGGAGGGATAGAAATGGGACAAGTACCAGGCTCCAAATCAATGCAAAAATCTATATCTCTATCTGGAGGCTTACCAGGCAAGTCATTAGGAAACACTTCACTAAATTTAGACACCACAGGAATAGGCCCAATGAATGGAGCCTCAATCTCAACATCCCTAACATGAGCCAAATAAGCCAAACAACCCTGCTCTACTAATTTATTAGCTCGAATGGAGGATATAATCTTACCTTGCTTAGGTTTGTACACCCCTTCCCACTATAATTTTTCCCTTCCCGGAATTTCTAGAGTCACAGACTTAGTATTACAATTAAGCACAACATAATTGGGGGACAACCAAGTCATGCCTAAGATTATGTCAAAGTCAATCATATCCAAAATCACCAAATCAACCCAAGTCTGAAAACCCATAAACACAATAGGACAAGCACGATAGACATGGGTGACTATGACTAACTCTCCAACAGAGGTAGAAACACGAATGGGAGCATAGAGTATATCACAAATCATCTCTAAATCATAGGCAAATCTCAGAGATACATATGAATAAGTACAACTGGATCAAACAACACATTAACCATATGGTCACAGACAAGAACAATACATGTGATCATCGCATCGGATTCCTCCGCCTCATTCTTGCCCAGAAAAGCATAACATTGAGCTTTATAATCTTGTCGAGCTACTTCCCTGCATGGTTGCGTGTTACCCCTACCTCCATTAACGCTACTATTTCCTCTACCTCCACGGCCTCGCTGATTACCTCATCGCCCACCTTGTGGACGTCCTCTACCATTATTAGCATTCTGTGCAGGTACCACTACTCTAGACTACCGTGGCTGTGCGAAATCTAACATACGCCGATGGGGGCAATCTCTCCTCATGTGTCAAAGTTCACCACAGTTGTAGAAAATATGATCAAAAGATGGTCTGCTGCCCGTCCCAGGCACGACACTCTGACTATACTAAAAATTATGAGATGGAGTTCCTGAATAGTTATCTGTGGAGGCAAGCATAACAGAATGAATTAGATTGGCTGCAAGTGTTGGCCTTCTAGACCCCTTAGAGTAAGAACCTTGAAAGTTACCGGAATTCTTTGCTCTCTTTTCCCAATCCTTAGCTTGACCGTCTCACCTCACACCCTCCACTTTCTTAATATAGTCTATCACCTCATTAAAGCTCTTCCCTGCAGAAGTCATATGAACAGATAATACTTGGAACTCAGAATTCAAACCTCTAATAAACAACCAGATCCTCTCCTCCTCAGTAGTAACCAACTACGTAGCATATCTGGATAAAGCATGGAACTTGGTCTCATAAGCAGCTACAGACATACCACCTTTCTCTAAAGCAATAAATTTATCCTCCTTGCGATCCTTTAAAGTTCTAGGCACATACTTTTCTAGAAACAAAGCATGAAATTGGGTCCAAGTGAGTGGAGGTAAAGTAGAAGATCTGCACTCCATATAAGTTCTCCACCACTGCTTGGCCTCACCTTGAAGTTGGAAAGACACGAACTCAACCCCATGTTGGTGAACAATGCCTAATTTATTCAGCATCTCATAACAATCCAAGATAAATTCATAAGCATCTTCAGTCTCAGAACCAAAAAATATCGGAGGCTTAAGCTTTAGAGATATAGTCAACATATCATGTGTGTTCCCAGTCATCACAGAACCCAACAAAGGACGAAAGAAAGCATCATTACCTCCCATTCCACCCGTCTTGGATGCAGTGTTAGCAATAGGGGGATTAATGGGAGCCTAAGTTACTTAGGCAGATGGAAGCACTCCAGGACCAGCCAACCCCTTCAAAAAGGACATGATTTGTTGAGCTAACACCAGATACAAATGAGGAACACTTGCATTTCCAGCCTGTACCTCTTCCTCTTGTCCATTTTCCTCAACATCTTCAACATCCACATTCTCCTCTATCTCCTTATTATGCGCAAGAGGGTTCTCATTCACATGCACATTCTCAACAGGTACCTCATTTTCAGTATGCGCTACTCTTCCACGACCTTTGCCCCTAGCTCTTCATCTACCTCTGCCTCGACCGCGGCCTCTCGCTGCAGATTCCTCAACTGGAGCATTGACAGGAGCTTCGGGCCAAACAACGTTATACCTAATATTAACCATCTGCGAACAGAAGAGTGAAGGAGGTTAGATACCAATTTGAATCCCCAGATACCAATTGGAATCAAGTCATAGCAGGAAAGGAGATAAGAGAAAAATAGAGATTTCCCAAAGTCCTATAGCCTCTCGAAGAAAAGTAAAGGTGTCCCCGTACCGTTCCGCGAGACTCAATTAGACTAGTTTCGGTACATCAAAATCAACGAACCTAGGCTCTGATACCAAAATTATCACGACCCAGACCGTTGTGATTGACACCCACACTAACCATCCGGTGGGAGAACCACTACTACAACCAAACTAAGCAACTAAAACAATACTAAGGTAATTAAGCTATGGAAGCAAGTTAATTAACTTGGACATACGGAAATTTAATACCTAGAACCTGAAAGTCAATGTACTAAAACATCTAAACAAAAGATCCAAGTCTAAACAACAAGGGATACAATCCCAACTAATGAACTAACAAGCTAGCTAGAACAAGAATCTAAGTCCGAAAATGATTAACATAGACGAAAGAGAATCCCATGGAAGCCCGGAAGAATTGGCTCACCCTTGAATTGGAAGCGATGATCACTTATCTTTTAAGCGAGGTCTGTCAATAGTCGCATGAAGATGCAATGTACTCAACAAAAATAAGAGAAAGTGCAAAATTAGTACACAACCACAGTGTACTGGTAGGATCACACGGCTATCCCACTAGTGCAACATAAACAAGTCAAACAACATGATAGCCACATCCATAATATATCAATATATACAACATTATCAACAACCAACAACTTCACATGTTATAGCACATCATTGGTCCTCTCACGAAACCTAAACCCAAGCAGTTAGCATGCCAGAACGTGCCAATACGATCCCATATTTATGCCGAAACGTGGCAACCGATCCCATAATTATGCCAAAACGTGGCAACCGATCCAATAGTTATGTTGGAACGTGGCAACCGATGCCATTCACACACCACAATCATAATCACAAGTACATCATCAAGATAATACAAACAAGTCATGATATCATGGCATTCATCAATTATCTATCTCATTTACACCAAGTGTGATCAACATTGCAACATTCATACATATACACATATCATAATGAAGCAAGAACAAGCATACACCACACAATCATAGAATCAGAACCATCACCTACCTGAAACAGGCTTGAAACCCTAAGAAACTTGATCCTTCCCTTTCCGGATTCGTTCCGCTTGTTCGTGGTCTACACATAATCACAATAACACAAGAATCGACAAACAATAGCTAATTACCTGAAACTATAATAATTCTATGAACCCTAGATCAAACCTATGATCCCAATCATCCAAACTAAGGTTATTTTCACCATAAAATCTATATCAAAACCTTCCCTCATCAATATTCACCCGTCCTATTGCGTTGTACGAATCGAAAAATGGATTCGGGGAGTGAAAAGCTTACCTTTAGCCTAGAATGGTGAAAAATGAGTAGAAATTGCCTGGGGTCGTTCCTTAGCTCTAAAAGTAGAAAAGTGCCAAATAAGGTCGTTTAGAGGTTTATTAACGACAGTACGTCGCATCTGGGCTGCCGCATGGCCCCTTATCCCCCTGTAGCGGCGGCGCCAGAGCGGCACCTTTGAACCAGTGACATCTTCATCTTTTATCTTCGATTCTATGTCCTTCCACAGCAACCACATCCTGCCACACCGGCCCCACTAGAGCGGCAGAGACGCCTTCCAGAGCGGCAATTTAGAGACAAAATGTTATTTTAAAGAATTCCAAACCCACCCCATTTCACAACGCACCTCGAACCCACTACACTCAGAAATTATCCTTCACACTAAGATCGATTCACAGAGATCTACTTACCCAAATTCAATTCTGTAAAGTCATACGAATTCGTTTACGAGTTATCTAACTACTCATGCACTCAAAACAAAAAACAACTCACCCGATTGTTACCAGATTTCCCCACACCTCAAGGACTCTAATTTCGTCCAAATATAGACAAGGTTGGAAAAATACAAATACTATGGAAAAAAAATTCCGGCCCCAATTTTTCCCCATTGGCATTTCTATGACGATGGAATCCGGTCGTCACACTATATTGTGTTCCTTCACGAGTTTTCATTGAAGATCTGATGCATTTTTAGTCCTTGATTAATAGCATGTCAACTAGGATACTCAACTTTACTTTAGGGAAACCGCAGTAACCTTTGCAATCTTTTACCTTATTTTGTCGAGGGATTATATCGAAAAGACTAGAAAAATATTAGACTTAAGAGTTTGACAGATTGGATGAAGAAATACTATATACTTAAGGAAGGGCATTCCACTTTGAAGAAAATGAGAAAGAGAACTTATCTGGAGGCATATGTCAACTTTGAGTGAACCATGACATGCACTTTGGACTTGACCCCTGATCTATTTGAGTTGTATAGTTCTCAAGATCTGAACCACTATCAATTTAAAACTGATCTATGTATCCTTCATGCAGAGGTGTCAAGAAATGGTGATCTTTGCAAATTTCTTCCAATTAGTCATTTTCATGATGTTCTCTCCTTTTATCTTAAGGTGCCCACAAAGGTTTTCACCGTTAAGTTCTTCTCTCTTGTCGTCTTATGGTGCCTATAAATGTTTTCACCGATGAGCCTCTTTTATTTTTCTTTTTTTTTACTCAACAATGTTGTCTCCGATGATCAATTGTTCATGCAAGAAACATTGAGTCTATCATTCTTAGAGTTGGTCAAAATTTCGGTTGCTAGAATAGAATCATAAACTGAATTACAATTTGACATTATTCTATCAAAAATTTAAAAGAAATTAAAAAAATTTTAAAAAAATTCCCAGTTTCATGTGAATACTGGAATATTGATTTTTTTAAGGTATGAACGAACCCCGAAGGGTTGCGTACGTATCCTTTCGGAATCAGGTCAAACGTAGTTCAAATTTCACAGAGAGGATTTTGGTGTTTTTTTTTGTTAAAAAAAAAAGGTGCCTTTGTTCTCCCAACTATAAACTTGTCACAGTATCTTAGAACGCATTTGATATAGTATATTTTTACTGCGTCCGCATTAACAATTATGCCTGTGATTTTTCCCTCCACATCAGTAAGGTGCAAGGCTCCTTTGGACAACACTTCATTGATAAGATATGGACCTTGCCATTTTGGGGCAAACTTTCCCTTGGCTTCTTAATGGTGTGGGAGAATGTGTTTTAAGACCAGTTGACCTACTTCAAAGTGTCTTGGGTGCACCTTTTTGTTTTATGTAAGAGCCATCCTTTGCTGATAAAGCTGACCAAAACAGACGGCCGTCAATCGTTTCTGATCTATTAATGTGAGTTGCTCTAGTCGAGTTTGACATATTCAGTATCTTCAATTTTTGCCTCGACAATAATTCGAAGAGATGGAATTTTGACTTTCGCTGGTATCACAACCTCAGTCCGATACACCAGCAAATAAGGAATTACACCAATCGAGGTACCCACTATTGTGTGATATCCCAAAAGTGTAAAAGGCAGCTTCTCATGCCATTGTATCGTGCCTTGAACCATCCTCCTAAGAATATTTTTGATATTCTTGTTGGCAACCTCCACAACTCTGTTGGCTTTTGGTCGGTATGGAGTAGAATTGTGATGCAGAATTTTGAACTTCTCACATACTTCCTTCATCAAATTGCTATTAAGGTTTGTAGCATTATCTGTGATGATAGTTCTTGGGATACCAAAATGACAAATGATGTTTGAATGAACAAAATCTACGACCGCCTTCTTAGTGACTGCCTTGAAAGTGATTGCCTCCACCCATTTGGTAAAGTAATCAATTGCAGCCAAAATGAATCAATGTCCATTAGAAGCTTTTGGATTAATTGGTCCGATGACATCCATTACCCATTCAACAAAGGGCCAAGGAGCGGCAATGGGATGCAACTCTGAAGGAGGTTAATGAATGAGATCACCATAAATTTGACACTAATGACATTGTTTCACAAAGCGAAAGAAATCCAGTTCCATGGTAAGCCAGTAATATCCTGCTCGGAGTATCATTTTCGCAAAGGCATATCCATTCATGTGTGGTCCACTTACCCCAACATGTATTTTATTCATGATCTTCCCGGCTTCTTCATAATCCACACATCTCAACAAGTTCAGATCCAAGGTTCGTTTATATAAAATTCCCCGCTTAAAAAAGAAACCACTAGCCATACGTCTTATAGTTCTTTTTTGGCTTCCATTGGCATGCTCGGGACATCTCCCTGTCTTAAAAAATTTCTTGATGTCTAAGTAGCATGGCTCACCATCTGGTTCTGCTTCCACTGTATTACAATAGCCATGTTGGTCCTGAACTTGAATTTCCAAGGGAGTGATGTAAGTGTTTCTAGGATATTGAAGCATTGAGGCCAAAGTAGCCAAGGCATTTGCCAATTCATTATAAAACATTGGGGATGTATCTCAACTCGATGGACCTGAACCTTTTGCTAAGATCTTCCATACATTGTTTGTATGAAGATGCTTGAGGTCTCAAGTTTTCCATTCACCTTAAGCTTGTCGAATAAGCAAATAAGAATCTCCCAAAGACAATTAATTCTTGCATACCCAAATCTATTGCCATATTTAGACCCATGATGCCAGCTTCATACTCTGTTGTGTTATTTGTACAGAGGAAACAAAGTCGAGTTGTTGCAGGGTAATGCTGCCCTGTGGGCGATATGAGAATTGCCCTAATCCTTGTGCCTTTTGCATTGATTCCTCCATCAAAGTACAATTGCTAGGCCTGATTTCCATCTGAACCTTCTTCTTCAATTCAGTTAATCTCTTCATTTGGAAAATATGTATCCAATGTTCGTAGTCCCCATCGACTGGATTCTCTGCCAAGTGGTCTGCCAAAGCTTGGGATTTCATTGTTGTTCAAGTGACATATATAATGTCAAATTCAGTGAGTAAAATTTTCCATTTCGCGAGTCTTCTAGTTAGCATTGGCTTCTGAAAGATGTACTTCAAAGGATCCATTCTAGATATGAGTAAGTTATGTAGGATAAAAGGTAATGCCTTAACTTTTGAGCTACCCAAGTCAGGGCGCAACATGTCCTTTCCAAAAGGGTGTACTTGACCTCATAACTAGTGAATTTCTTGCTCAAGTTGTAGATAGCTTGCTCCTTCCTGCCTATGGAATCGTGTTGAACGAGAACACACCCAAAAGAATTATTTGTCACTGAAAGATATAGAAAGAGAGGCCTATCAGGTTCAGGTAGGACCAATACGGGAGGGTTGGACAAATACTCCTTGATTTTTTCAAAAGCTTGTTGGCAATCCTCCGTCCATCTGCCAGCAACATCCTTTTAAAAACTCTAAAAATGGGCTCACAAATGGTTGTGAGTTGAGCAATAAACCTCTAATGTAGTTCAATTTCCCAAGTAGACTCATGACTTCGGTGTTATTTTTTGGGGATGACAAATCTTGAATGGATTTTGTTTTGGAAGGATCCAATTTGATTCCCCTTCTACTGACAATAAAACCAAGAAGTTTTCACGACGGAACTCCAAATACACATTTTGCAAAATTAAGCTTGAGATCTTATCTTCGCACTTTTTCAAGGAATTTTTTCAGATCTTGCACATGGTCAGCTTGCGTTTTTTACTTGATGATTACGTCATCGACGTATACTTCAATTTATTTATGCATCATATCATGAAACATGGTGGGCATAGCCCTCATGTAAGTTGCCCCAAAGTTTTTAAGACCTAATGACAAGACCCTGTAGCAATAAGTCCCATATGAAGTGGTGAAAGCACTGTTCTCAGCGTTTTCTTCATCCATCAAAATTTGATGAAACCCCGCATAACAGTCCACAGAAGATTGAATTTCGTGTTTGGAACAATTATCAACTAGAATGTGGATATTGGGCAAGGGAAAGTTGTCTTTCTGACTAGCTTTGTTCAAATCCCGATAGTTAACACAAACTATTATCTTTCCATCCTTTTTTGGCACAGGAACAATATTTTCCAACCAAGTAGTGTAACGAATGGCTTGGATCACACTTGCATTTAGTTGTTTCATGATTTTTTCCTTGATTATTTCATTCACGTTCAGTTTGAATTTTCTTCTTTTCTGTTGAACGGGTGGAAAATCAGGATGAGTGGGCTCTTTATGAACCACTAAATCGACACTCAAACCTAGAATGCCATCATAGGACCAGACAAACACATTTTTGTATTCAAACAAAAGTTGTATTATGGCATCCTTAATTTCCTGCTTGACATGAAGGCTTATTTTTGTTTCTTTAACTTCCTCAACACTTCCCAAATTGATCTCCTCGGTTTCACTAAGATTAGGCTTAGGTTTTTGCTCAAACTGTTCCAGTTCCCTAATAATTTCCCTAAAAGCCTTTACTTAATCATATTCAACCTCTTGACTCGGTGATTCAAGAATAAACAACTCTTTGAGATTTGGGAGTGAATTATGCATTCATGTCATTTTATCAAAGCCGACATATACAGAACTGAAAAATGGAGAATAAGAATTGGGGAAGGGGAAAAGACAAAGATTTACTACGAAATTGGAATTTCATTTCATTTCATTGATAAAAGGATAGAAGGGTTGACATGAATACAATACATTTTCACATATTTGGATCACAACTCTGACAACAACAAACTACAAAAAGGTAGCAAAACAAACTAACAAAATCCTTTTTTATGGGGAAATGAGTGGCTTCCCAATTGTTTAGCTCAACACCTGAGCCCACGAACTGCACATCGGCATGACTTGTACCTTCACCAACTTGGACCATGTTTACTTCACAAAACAACTAACTGAGATCCTTAATAACTTATTCAATGTCTTCATGAGTAAAAGAAGCTTCCATTTCTGGACCCTGAGGGTTGATAAATGAATGAGAAATATGGAGAATCAATTGTGGTAGTGCCTAATCAGTCCTTTTGTGCTTCTTAGCCTTATTTACATTTCTCTTGCTTTGTTTGTATCCGAGGCCAGAGGTGCCATGGTTTCCTAAAAGTGTAATGTGATCCACGATTCCTTGCGAACATAGTCCCAAACCTTTACCAAGTTAATAGAGAATTGTCGTTGCTACCATTGAAGAGGAAGAAAAGAGACATGGTTGGATGAAGAGATATCCTTCTTTAAAGAAATCGATTGATATAGCCTCAAAAGACTGATAAACAACGGAATCACATATTTCTTTTACCTCAATGTATGGAATGGATGGATCTCTGTAAAGAGGCAAATCATCTTCCCCATGCACAATGATTTCCTGATGGTCGTATTTAAACTTAACAAATTGATGTAGAGTTGATGGGACTGCCCGAGCCACATGGATCCATGGACTTCCTAATAGAAAATTATAAGATGTGTCCATGTCCATTACTTGGAACACAATCATAAAGCCCACCAGTTCAATTGTCATGTTTAACTTGATTTCACCAATGGTATCCTGCCTTAAGCTATCATAAGCTCAAACAAATACATTGCCGGGGCGAATTATGTCAAGGTTAATTTTCAAGCTTTGCAGCGTAGAGAGAGGACATATTTCTACCCTTGATCCCCTATCTATCATGACCCTCTTTACATAGTACCCTTCACATTTCACTGTAAGAAGCAAAGCTCTGTTGTGTCCAGCTTCCTCTGTGGGAGACTCATCATCGGTAAAAGTGATGGTGTTTGACTCAAAGATGCACTTCGCAATTTTCTCTAACTGATTTACCATGGTCTAATTCGATACATGTGCTTCATTCAAAATCTTATTCAACAGACAACAATGTTCTTCATAGTGAAAGAGTAGAGACAACAGTGAAATCTGTGCAGGGGTTTTCTTCAATTGTTCCACAATAGAGTAATCTGGAACCTTAATCTTTTTTAGAAACTCTTCTGCTTCTTCCTGTGTAACCACTTTCTTCAGTGGTACTTGGATATTTTGAGCCATCTTCCCTTTTCTTAATTCTTCTCGAGAATAACATATTGTGGAGCGTGTCAGCCCTCCTGCTTCATCAACCTCTTCAACAATCTCCTTTCCTCAGTAAACCACATCGATTTTGTCATAGTCCCAAGGAACAACCTTTGAATCAGTCACCGAAATTTGCTGGATGGGCTTAATAAAGATAGGTTCTTTCAACTTTTCCAAGCAACTTTGGCCCTGTTGTGTTAATGAAAAACATTTTGATACACACAACTTCGGCATGCCCTCTCAACTTTCAATCCCATTCAAAACCCCCGCGACACATAAAACTTTAGTATCAAGATTGACACCTTCCACACTTAAAGATACGACTTGTTCTGAACTCTTTAACGACATGTCTTCCTCTCCGATCTTCCTAAACATCTTTCACATTTTGCCAAGGAGTTTGTAATCCTGATCATCGCAAATCATACCCACTGAATTGTTTTGATATGGAAGTGGGTTATTAGTTACATTTGGAGTGGTTTTATTAACCGTCACAACGATCACTACATGATCGATTAGCTTCTCTATCGCTCCCTTCGAGATCCAATAATTATCAATGATGTGTCCTGGGGCCACTAAATGATACTCACATCTTTCATTGGCCTAGAAGCCTAGAGCAGTTAGATTCAAACGATGTGATGGGTTAGACTCAATCATTCCAATATTCCTTAACTTTTGCAACAAGCTGGAGTATGACTTTCCCAATGGAGTGAACTTAATTTTTTGTCCCTACTCTTGAGCATAATTTTGCCTAGGATGAGGGTTTTAAGGGCCCTGATAGGGTAGTCGTTGTGGGTGAAGGTTTCCTTGAGTTGGGACCCAAAAATGTGGGCGATTTGGAGAATGCACATATGACTGAGCATTGAAGACCGTGTATGGAGATGTAGATATTGGATATTGAAGTACATAAGGATAGTAATGCTGAGGATAGCTTGATTGTCCCTGAACTGGTGGGTAAGGACAATTAGAATTCCTTTGAGAACCCCTTGACCCTGACACTAGCGAAGATACTTCCTCTTTCCTTTTACCATTTCCATAACTGCCTGAACCACCCTGAATGGACTGTGTGGTAGATTTGATTGCTTCCTGCCTCACGATCTTTCCTGTTTTGAGACCACTTTCGACCATTTCTCCAATTTTAATTATTGTGTGAAACGGTCTTCCTATTGCAGTTGTCAAGTGGTGGAAGTAATCAGGATCTTGAGCCTTTATGAAGATGTAAACCAATTATTGTTCCTCTAATGGTGGTTTGACCTAGGTTGATTGTTCCCTCCATTTGATAGCATATTCTCTGAAGCTTTTGTTTCGCTTCTTTCTCATATTGGAGAATGTATTGCGATCTGCCATAATGTCGACATTGTACTGAAATTGTCTAACAAAATCATGAGCCATATCATCCTATATGTGCCAGTGGGAGATCTCTTCATCTATAAACCATTCTAAGGCAACACCTGTCAAGCTCTCACCAAAGTAAGCCATGAGCAGTTTCTCTTTACCCCTTGCACCCCTAAGTTGATTGCAGTATTTGTTGAGGTGAGCTATGATATCACCATGCCCGTCATACTTATCAAACTTAGGGTTTTGAATCCAGGCTGCAGGTGGACATTTGGGAACATACACAAGTCTTTGAATGCGACACTTTTGTGCCCTCCTAGCCCTTCATACTTTTCATGTGTTGCTCGATGCTTTTCATTTTTTTTCAACATTTCCTCTTGCTTCGAGCCTTGAGTGGGTCTCTCAACATCAATAGGGGAGCCAAATTGTACATATTTAGGGCCCCCAAATGCTATCCCAGGATTATAGTACTGCTATGGATGGGCCATGAACTGTCCCTCTTGAACTGTTCTCTGCGTCACAGTTGGTTGTGGGAGAGTATAAACCGGTGCAATTATCGTGACTGTGGGATTATTCCTGAATTGAACGCCTTGAGGGCGTGTTATTAATGGTATGACCCCACAATTATCAAATGGACCATACCCTGGAGGGAAGAAATGATCTGATATCGAGACCTGAGAAGATGAAGATCGGATACTAGTGATCTCAAGAAAACCAGGAATAGACGTTTGTGATTCTTGGCCATTGGCCCAGGCTTGCCATAACATGTCTTAATGTTCAATTTTCTTCAACAGTGGCTGACTCTCTTAGCGTTGAATCAACAAGAGTATCCATCGAGTTCACCACAGTTTCAATATTGGTTGTCATTGACGTTCTTACCTTAGACCTGGTAAAGTATGGGTGTTCTTCCAGTTTATCACAAACCAACCACCAAAAGCTTACTAAACTAAAGAGAAATGAACAAACTTGTAAGGGGTTAGACAATTTTACACATCACACATTTGTTAATCACTTAATAACATGAGTTCAGAAGGCCATTGTCTCATCCCAACTTAGATTTGTTCATTGTCTTCCCTTTTGTTTTCCTTTTTTTTAGAAAGTTTTGATCAAACCCTTTGGGGGTTGCCTATGTTTCATGTCACCAGATGAATCAGATCATTAGGTAGTTCAGAAATTTAGACAACTCAACAACATTAATTTAGAAAAGCAAAAGAAAACCCTTTCATTCATTTCCAAATATTTTAAACAAAACGACAAAACCAAGGGGTTTAAACACAGCTATGATCAACATGATCTCTTTGAACACCAAACATTAAACTAAAACATTGAGTCTTAAACAAAACAAGATGAAACAAACAAACAAAAAAAGCTGAACTCTTCTTCAATCTTTATCATCTTCCTAGGGTTTTCATTGTCCTCCCAAGGTCTCATATCGATTCAACAACACCTTTGGTAGATGGGGAACAATGGCCCGTCCTTGCTCAGCCACTTCTGGTCATTCATACGAAGATGATTTTTAATAACATAGGAGGTTTGTTTCGTCAGCTGATGAACTTGACGTCTAGCCCTTCCCATATTTTCATGGCAGTTATTCAACCAAACCTGATGATCACTAAGATTGTTCCTTAAGAGGGCCTTTCACTCCTCTGATGCTTCAAGTTGATGGGGAAGTGTTACTCTCTCAATGATCATTTATCTTTGCCGCACTAAGATATCGACACAATGACTGATTTTACATTTATGTTCTTCTAATTGTGCCTTAACATGATCATGTAAATGCATCCAACATGACCTTTCTATCTAAAATTTCTCCTTCTTCTGCTTAAGTTCTCCCTTTTGGTAGTGCAGGACCTCTTCAGATGCCACTAAGTCCCTCTTCAATCGAGAAATCTCAAAGCTCTACTCCTTTTTTATCTTTCGGGCCAAGTGAATTCTACTATCCAATTTTTCCTCTAACTGAGCTAATTTCACCTTTGTATTCTTCAATTCCCCATCAACATTTTGTAAGTCCAACTGGTGATTTCTTCCTCTTTTGACTTGAACTTTTTGTTGGGCAATGGTGGCGTTGGCCTTTCCAACTCTTTTTCCAACTGTCTTATGGTGTACTGGTCTTTTCTTTTTCTGCTGGATCCTTCGGGAGTGTCACCAAATGTTACTGGATCACGAAACCATGATAGGTACCCATACACCACTATTCCTTTATCTTGCTCCACAACCATTTCAGTTAGCTCAGAAATTATACTACCAAACAAGATCTTCAGAATATCTTCGCTATTAAAGGAAAAACCTGGTAGGGTCTCAAATACAAATCTACACATATCATCATTTGGTGGGAATTCTTGAACTCTAGCTAACTGACGCATAACTCGAAGTGGGGCATAGGGTCGAACACCTCTAAGCCCAATCAACGCAAGAAACGAGATACAAGTGGACATGCAAATGACATACTCCGCTGGGAACTAGTAATAATTCCACACTATTTCATCAGCCGTAATCACCGAGAGTTTCTCTTCACACGCTAAAATCCTTTGGAAAATTGATTTTTGCTTCCCTTTCCTTATGGGAGGAAACATAATTACAGCACTATGGAATGAACCTGGGCGCACGATCATGGTGATAAAGATATTTCAAAAACCATATTTACAACAAGATGTTGCAGCCTTCAAAGTACATTTCCCCATTTATGCATTTAGTCAATGCACAAAACATATCTGCCAGGATCATAGGAATAATAGTAGGACTTTCCATTGTGGTCAGCGCCTTCACCACCCCAGCCGAACAAATGTTGATATGCTTGTCCCATTTGGGAAAGATAATGATCCCCAAAAACGTGACCATGAAGGCAAAACTTCTATTCGCCTTCCAAGCTTTTACACATCCTTGATTGCTAAGTTGGTTCTGGTAGTTTTTAAATCTATCCTTTTGGCCGTACATCTCATATAGAAAGTCCAGTGGGACCCACCCATTTATCAAACTCTCTTGCTCTATTTGGTTGATCTTAAGAAGGTCTAGGAACTTTTTGGCATCAACGTTCTTTGGAATTATAGGTTTTTTATTGCGGAGATCAGTACCCCGAACACTTGACTCTTTCCCCATTAATTTGGCATTTTCTTCCAGAGTTGGTGTCATTTCAAAGTCAAAAAATCGAAACAAGTTATTTTTGGATCCCATAAAGGAATCAATGCCTCGATCACATCCCTTCTTGGGTCAATCTCCATTAGATGCACTAAATGTCCCAAATGTTCTTTTACTCTATGTTGATCATAACTCCCTGTGTCTGTCCACCATCGCCATAGATCCTTGGGTATTGTGTTAACGATCATGAATTCTAGAATCCCTTCACTTCTAAGCCTTTTGGAACCATGTCCTTTGGTTGGAGGTGCCATTTGTACCTTCGAAAAGAATCTAATTAAATATTTATGACAAATTCTAATCGAGGGAGAAAGAAAAGTAAAAATAAGATTTTTTTTTTTACAAAAAGAAGACTAAATACCCCTTTTTACAAACACCAAACCCGAGAAGGGATGCCTACGTATCTCATTTTAGTGAGAATTGGGTGTGTGTAGTTCATAAAAAATGACTCAAACTTGAAAGATCACTCCTTTTATTTCAACCTCCTTTTCTTTTCTTTTTTTTTAAAAAAAATAAGATAAAACTGACAAAGATATTTTAAAGTAGGTAAAAAATGTAAAGGTCTTCTAAACAAATTATTTTCACGTAGCACATAAAATGAACATGTTGGTCTAGAATGGGTACCTATCTTAGATTTGCTAGGTCAAATGCACATGATGCAAATAAACGCAGCCTACCAAGGATAATTTTGCAAGGTTTTGCACTTTATATGGAAGGTGTCTAAACTGGCTTTACTCGAGTGGACAACACAAGCCGGGGAGGGTCAGCGTACCGATAGCAGAGCTATTCCGGCTTAACTGGTAGTCCAACCCCGCCTAACATGTGCGACAAATCTTGAACCAGGAGCGTAACTGCACACTGGCTCATCCTAGACAGAAGTCTTTCGGAGCGTATCCGCAAACTTAATGTATAACAAAAATTCCAAAGACTCAGAAGGTGTGCGAGATAAGACAATTTATATACAATCACACATATCAAAACAATGAATCGTTGAAATAGCACAATTAGCCAACAAACACAAAATTTATCCAAATAATCAAAATTGCAACATATAGTGAATGTACAAAGCTCGAATTCTAAGGAAAAACCCTAGCAGAGTTGCCAGATCTTTCACACCTCTTCATTTTTTTACAATTGTTCAGGATGTGATGAGTTTTTTTTTAAAAAATAAAGTAAAAGAAAAAAAAAACTTAAGAGTTGCCGCTTGGAATTGAGTTTTTTAGGTGTTCGAAGTCACCTGGTAATTCCTAATTTAAAAAGAAAAAAACACACTTTATTTTTAGTCTACAAAAACAAAAATTTGGGTAAGGAAGTCTATTCACAGGAGAGAAGGTGTGCGTCACCTTCCAGTTCCGTGATTCTATCACAGTTGCTTTATTAACTCACGTTTGGATAAAAAAATGTAAATTTGTGTTAGTTTCTAACTGAACACATGGTGGTATTTGATATTTTTTTTTTTTAAAAAAAAATACTAATAATTAATGACTCAAATTTTATTTAATAATGATAAAAATAAATTAATAAATGAACTTGTGGCAACATATAGACATGAAAATGTTTTTTTTTAGTTTTTTTTTATTTTTGCAAAATGCTAATTTATATATTTTTTTAAAAGAAACATATATATATATATATATATACACACACACACACACACACAAATGTAAGTATCACTACTTGACAATAACAACGAAAGAAAAAAAAGGTGTTTTTTTAAATGAGAAAAGACATAAAGTCACTTCTGAAGTTGTCCTGGATTTTCAAAAAGAAAACTTAACTTTGCAACCATTGTATTACACTACTAAACAATGTTGAACATATATTATTATATCATTTTTCGATCAGCCCCAGATTGTAAGAAGCAAGTGTGTTCACACACCAATCATTACATGACACGTGTTAATTTAATTTAAAAGTATTTTTTTTAATTTTAGTTTTTTCTTTATTTCTCTCTCTCTCTCTCTCTCTCTCTCTCTCTCTATTTAAGATGAAGTAGAATTTAAGTTGAAATCAAAATTAAAATAAGTCAATAAGTAAGAGAGAGAGAGAGAGAGAGAGAGAGAAAGAGAGAGAGAGAAATAAAGAAAAAAAAGATAAAGAAAAAACTTAAAATGAAAAAAAATATAATTTTTAAATTAAATTAACACATGTCATGTAATGATTTGTGTGTGAACACACTTAATTCATACAATCTGGGGTTGATCGAAAAATGATATAATAATATAGGTTCAACATTGTTTAGTGGTGTAATAGAACGGTTACAAAGTTAAGTTGTCTTTTTGAAAATCCGGGACAGCTTCAGAAGTGACTTTATGTCTCTTCTCATTTAAAAAAAAAAACTTTTTTTTTCTTTTGTTGTTATTGCCAAGTAGTGATACTTACATTTGTGTTTATATATATATGTTTCTTTTTTAAAAAAAAAACATTAATTAGCGTTTTGCAAAAAAAAAAAAAAGCATTTTCATGTCTATATGTTGCCACAAGTTCATTTATTAATTTATTTTTATCATTATTAAATAAAATTTGAGTCATTAATTATTAGTCTTTTAAAAAAAATAATATATCAAATACCACCATGTGTTCGGTTATGATCCTTGATGTGTATTTTTTCTAAAAAAGAGGTCTTGTGTGCAGTTACGCTCCTAGGCCAATCATTTAAAAAAAAAAGAAATTAGTAACTAACACAAATTTATTTATTTTTATCCAAAAGAAGTTATTTTTAACTAAACGTGAGTTAATAAACCGACTGTGCTAGAACCACGGGACTCGAGGGTGCCTCAAACCTTCCCTCCAGTCAATAGACTTCCTTACCCAATTTTTGTTTTCGTAGACTAAAAATAAAGAGTTTTTTTTTCTTTTAAAATTATGAATTCCCAGGTGACTTCGAACTCCTAAAAAACTCAATTCCAAGTGGCGACTCTTAAATTTTATTTTTTTTACTTTATGTTTTTTTTAAAAACCCGTCACATCCTTAACACTTGTAAAAAAATGAAGTGGTGTGAATGATCTGGCGAATCTGCTAGGGATTTTCTTTAAAATTCGAGCTTTGTACATTCACTATATCTGGCTATTTTGATTATTTGGATAAATTTTGTGTTTGTTGGCTAATTGTGCTATTTTAATGGTTCATTGTTTTGTTATTGTGTGATTTTATATAAATTGTCTTCTCTCGCATATCTTCTAAGTCTCCGAAATTTTTGTTATATAATGTGTGTGTGGGTATGCTCCACAAGACTTCTGTCTAGGATGAACCAGTGTGGTTACGCTCCTGCTTCAAGATTTGTCACACAATATAGGCGGGGTTGGACCACCAGTTAAGCCGGTATAGCTCTGCTACAAGTACGCTATCCCTCCCCGGCTCGTATTGTCCACTCGGGTAAAGCCAGTCTAGACACATTCCATTTAAAGTGTAAAACCTAGCAAAACTATCCCTGGTAGGTTACGTTTATTTGTATCATTAGCATTTGACCTAGCAAATCTAAGATAGGTACCTACTCTAGGCCAACATGTTCATTTTATGTGCTACGTGAAAGTAATTTGTTCAAAAGGCCTTTACATTGTTGACTAACTTTAAAATAGCTTTGTTAGTTTTATTTTATTTAAAAAATAGAGGTTGAAATAAAAGGAGCGATCTTTCAAGTGTGAGTCATCTTTTATGAACTACGCACACCTGATTCTCACTAAAATAAGATACGTAGGCACCCCTTCTCGGGTTCGATGTTTGTCAAAAGGGGTATTTAGTCTTTTTTTTAAATAAATAAATAAATAAAATCTTTTTTTTACTTTTCTTTCCTCCCTCGATTAGAGTTTGTCATAAAACTTTAATTAGTTTCTATTCAAAGGTACAAATGGGACCTCCGACCAAAGGACAGGGTTGCAAAAGGCCTAGAAGTGAAGGGATTCCAGAATTCATGATTGTTGACACAATACCCAAGGATCTATGGCGATGGTGGACATACATGGAGAGTTATGAGTAACGGAGAGTAAAAAAACATTTGGGATATTTAGTGCATCTAATGGAGATTGACCCAAGAAGAGATGTGATCGAGGCAATGATTCCTTTTTGGGATCCAAAATATAACGTGTTTCAATTTTCTAACTTTGAAATGACACCAACTCTGGAAGAAATCTCCAGCTTAATGGGGAAAGGGTCCAGTGTTCAAGGTGCTGATCTCCGCGGTAAAAAACCTGTAATTCCAAAGAGCATTGATGCCAAAAAGTTCTTGGACCTTTTCAAGATCAACCAAATAGAGAAGGAGAGTTTGATAAATGGGTGGGTCTCATTAGACTTTCTATACGAGAGGTACAGACAAAAGGATAGATTTAAAAACTACCAGAACCAACTTAGCAATCAAGGAGGTGTAGAGGCTTGGAAGGCGAATGGAAGTTTTGCCTTTATGGTCGCGTTTTTGGGGCTCATTGTTTATCCCAAATGGGACAAGCATATTGACATTCGTTTGGCTGAGGTGGTGAAGATGCTGACCACGATGGAAAGTCCTACTATTATTCATATGATCCTGACAAATGTGTTATGTGCATTGACTAAATGCATAAATGGGGAAATGTACTTTGAAGGCTGCAGTATCTTGCTGCAAATATGGTTTTTGGAACATCTTTAGCACCATGATCGTGCGGCCAAGTTCACTCCAGACTCGTGTAATTATGTTTCCTCCCATAAGGACTTAGTGGCATTTGAAGAAGTCGTGCAATACCAAAAGGGAGAACTTAAAGGGAAGAAGGAGAAATTTGAGAAAGAAAGGTCATGTTGGATGCATTTACATGATCAACTTAAAGCACAGTTAGAAGAACATAAAAACAAAACCAGTCATTTTGCCGATATCAAAGTGGGGCAAAGACAAATAATAATTGAGAGAGCAACACTTCCCCATCAACTTGAAGTATCAGAGGAGCGAGAGGCCCTCTTAAGGAACAATCTTGGTGATCATCAGGTTTGGTTGAATAACTGCCATGAAAATATGGGAAGGGCTAAGCGTCAAGTTCATCAGCTGACGAAACAAACCTCCTATGTTATTAAATATCATTGTCGTATGAATGACCCAGAAGTGGCTGCGCAAGCACGGGCCATTGTTCCCCATCTGCCAAAGGTGTTGTTGAATCTATATAAGACCTTGGGAGGACAATGAAATCCCCATGAAGATGATGAAGATTGAAGAAGCGTTCAACTTTTTTTGTTTGTTTGTTTCATCTTGTTTTGTTTAAGACTCAATGTTTTAGTTTGTGTTTAAACCCCTTGGTTTTGTCGTTTTGTTTAAAATATTTGGAAATGAATGAAAGGGTTTTCTGAATTAATGTTGTTGAGTCACCTAAATTTCTGAACTACGTAATGATATGATTCATGCAGTGACTTGATACGTAGGCAACCCCCAAAGGGTTCGATAAAAACTTTCTTTAAAAAAAAAAAAAAAAGGGAAGACAATGAACTAAGCTAAGTTGGGATGAGACAATGGCCTTCTGAACTCATGTTATTAGGTGATTAACAAATGTGTGATGTGTAAAATTGTCTAACCCCTAACAAGTTTGTTCATTTATCTTTAGTTTAGTAAGCTTTCGGTGATTGGTTTGTGGTAATCTGGAAGAACACCCGTACTTTACCAAGTCTAAGGTAAGAGCGTCAATGACAACCAATACTGAAACTGTGGTTAATCCGGTGGATACTCTAGTTGATTCAATGACAAGAGAGTCAGTCACTGTTGAAGAAAATTAGACATTAAGAAATGTTATGGCACAGTTGTGGCAAGCCTGGTGATGTTTGCGTAATCAAGACACAAGTTCCGATGCAAGTGTCTACAATCATACAATAGTTTAGTAACCCAACCAAGGGTTGGGATCGTTCCCAAGTGAGTGGTTTTGAGAATTAACTGAAAAATAAAATTTATTTCTAACTAGTCATAACTGAAGACATTAATGATTAAAATCATTGTAAATTAAAAGGGGACACAAGAGTATCAATTAACAGTGGGGTTTTTGTCACAAGTAAGTAAAAACAGCAAAATAAACAAGGATTTCTAAAAAATGAGAGGGGATCCTTGGGATGTGATGATAATACGGGTTACTCTAGATTATTGGGTACATGCTTTCGATAGAAGATTCATAGAATAATTGTGACTAGGCTAATCTTTAAGGGGGATAATCTCTCTCTCGAGCAACTTACCCCATTTTGAATGCGTTCTTCTCGGACACACACTTGCTACATGAAGACCAGCCTACGCCTTAACCCACTTACTCTCTGGAGATGAGTGTGTGGGAATGAGACTATGATTAACTCTCTCGTGCTGAACCTCATGTCAACCCACTCCCACTAGCCATCAATTTAGTAGTTTTAGTTTTACGACCTCTCTATCGAGCAAGCCGAAAAAACATCAATAAACTTGTATTTGCAACTACAAATTCATTAAATTCATCCACAACTACTAAACGAAATTACAATTAAACTATGATTAAACTATTAGCAAGCAAGACCTAATATTTATCTTAACCAATATTCGCTAAATCACACCCCAAGAATTGGGGTTTTTAGCCATACATGTATAAGAGATAGAAATTTATACCAAATTGAGCTCGCATTCAATTGGGTATGATGATTTAAGTCTTGATACAGGCCAAAATTGAAGAATCCAAGAGATCCAAATCCAGATGTTGAAGATGAAATCCTTTGGATCTTCAAGTTTTCAAAACCCTCTCAAACTTAGAGAAAAAATATAAAAAAGGACTATTCTATATGAAAATTATAATAATTGTTCGATTCTTAAAAGTACAACTCTAAATAGTATTTATAGTTTTCACATATTTGTGCTGCAGCGGATCATTCGACGTCATTAGTCGGAATCACCAATCAACTCTGCGATTCACCCTTTGGTGTAGTTGATCGCCATCTCGCACCAGCCTCCAGCATTGTCATGCCCTGGGTCATTGGGCGACTTGGTAGTGCTTCGCGGAACTTTTCAGCGATGTGCCGACTGGTCCATTTTTCCACCAACTTGATCCTTTCCTTTAGGGCTCAGCGCACTGGACCAAAAGGCAAAGTAAGACCATTCGGCGACTCGCCAAGTGGACTCGGCGATCCTCAGGCCTTCATTTCTTCATTCTTTTCAACCCTTTCTTTCCTTTTTGCGACGTAGTGTCCATGCTTTCCTTGAAACTTCAAATACCTGAAACTTAAGGGTTTTCATCAGATATTGAGATAATATAAGCATTTGAGGACACAATTTCTATTAAAATATAGCCCTAAATGAGTCCAATTTGTGGACTCATCAACAACCCCAACTTAAACTTTTGTTTGTCCTCAAGTAAAACTCAAGTTCAGCAGTTCAATAAGGATGTCTCAAACAGTGCTACACTAGATTCAATTATGAATGTACACAACAAGACTCAATTTACTTATGCAAGGATCAATTGTGTACTCCAAGATTCAAGTTGTGACACACCATTACCAAAGCTTGTCAAACTCGCAATAGTTGCTTCAAATGCAAGTTCAGGCTCAACAAAAGCCTTCAAATGCCCTCACACAAATGATGATTCCATTTTCACACGCAAAGTTATAATCAAATTAAAGTTCAGGAATTAGATACAACGCTCACACTCACAAAGATAAACACAATGCATGCTTTTACCCATTGGTTTGCCCGTATTTTCCAATCAACATTTGTTTTGACTTTCTCAAGATCACAAAGGTCATAATAAGGCTTGTAATGGGGCTAAGTATAAAGGTATGGTCATTTAGGCTTAATGACTTTTATCCTCATGAAATGTGGTGCTTTCAACACTTTCTTTCTTTTTCCTTCATTATTTTCATTAGTGCATCATAGGTCATCCTATTATTCGCTTCCCATTGATTGTTTGGAACCCCATTACTTTGATAAGTTATTCCACAACTTTCTTTTTCATTAATTTTCTTTTTCTTTCTTCTTTCTTCTTTCTATTTTTTTTCAGTATGGAGGGTTTCCAATTTTCTTAACATCATGGGTTAAAGGAGACTTTCCTTGCACTTCTTGACTTGCCCTTATCTTTTCACCACACACCCAACTTAGGCTTTTAGCCTAAGTTGGCTATTCAACCAACCACAACTTGATGAGGATTATGGGTGATGGATAAAGAGAGGCCATTGTTTTCATCATGTTTCTTCCAAAGAAAGGTAAGGCTGAAGGGGTGTTCAAAAATGATTCACACACTCACAAGGTAGGTCACAAAAGATGTATATGTCAAATTGGCTCACACTCTTAGAAGTTGCCTAAGATCATGTCAAGAGAAAGCCTTACTTAGTCCACCAAAATAACGGGGTAAATTCTAGGATCCATCATGCATGGTTTAAGGTAAGCTCATCACACAAGGAATCGACACTAAAGTCAAACAAGACTCCACACTTTCGCTAGTGTGCAACAGTCATCACAAGAGACCTGATTCGAAAATAGGCTAGTCACAATGAGATGCAAAGAGTTCACATATTGTCTATGCAACATCATTTGGCCTCATCATAGCCATGCATTCATGTTCGTTCGATTGCAAGGATTATTCAAATCATCGGTATTGATTGAAACCAAGACTCAAATTTACTAAGGAACAATTACATTCAATACAAACAAGAGGTGGCAAATTTTTTTGGAAGGATCAAAATCATTCACAATTAAAAACATGGGGCTACAAGCTCAAACATCCACGAGATGCAGTGTATAAAACACAATTTCATCTCACAACCCAATATATAAACAAAACCAGAAAGTCACAAAATCACAAAAAGGTGAGCCTCACCCCACAACAAATAAAACATTTGTCCTCAAATGCAAAAAAAAATATCCAAAAGTGAAATAAAGTAAGATAGAGAGGGAGGTAAAGACGGGTCCTGTCTACACAGTCGCTCCATCTGTCTGGGCATCAGTGCTCGGTGCATCACTCTGGTCCAGGGTCTCAGTATCCGGAGTTGCCTTAGACGAAACAGCAGTACCAGAACCACTAGGAGATGCCAAGGGTGTTTCCGCCAAAAAGGTCTACACAGCTGCATAGAATCCCCGAGCCCACGAAGGAACATTAGGATCTCTGATAGTGGTCTTCCTTTCAAAAGTGGGCCTCTTGCCCTTGCCTTTATTTCCAGGTGGAGGTTTTTGTCTTCCCGTCTTGGGAGGATTTGACCCCATTCATTTATTGTGATATTCCGTGCTTTTTTTCGAGGTGGCATGACAATATTGGTCTTCACCATATCTTCGGGATACTCAGAATTCTCCCTGCTAAACTCAATAACATGCAAGCACAACCCCACAAAATTTAACCAATTTTAAGGCACAAAAAATACGTGATTTGAACAATATAAACACTACAGGCAAGATTTTCACAGGCATAAGCAAAAACAATTAAGATCAGAGAGGCCCAACACACATCACTAAGACAAAATCATTGCAAATAAGTACAAAATTGCTAAATATAAATTTGGGGTTCGGAAAACCAACCTTAGATGCCGGTTAAAATATTTTTAAAATGATACGCGGCAATGTAATCCAACTCTGAGAATCAATCAACAACTCAAATACAGTAAAAATGCAAGAAATATTGAAAATACTAAATGGGTGCGAGTTTGTGAAGGTCTAAAGTGTGGGAAAATGTAGCGTTTGAAAGTTTAAACATTTGGCCTTTTAAGAAACCGTCCAGTTCTCGCCCATTCGGCGGCAGTCGTGGTCGCTGATCCATTCAGTGACTCACCGAGTGGATACTTACATCGCTGAGTTTTACTGGACCTCAAATTAAACGGGGGGTCCAAACGGCGAACTAGATCGCAATCGCCGACCAGGTTGGCCATTAGCCAATAATTTCTTGGGCACACCGAGTTTTACAGAATCCACTTTGAAATCATCTTTAGTCCAACGAAGGTCTAAGTCGGGGTCGCCTACTTCTTCGGCGATGTGCCGACTGGACCTTTGGCTCGCCAATTTGCACTTTTCACTCACTTTCCATACTTCGACCTACACAAACAACACATCATTATTTCTTAAAGCAAAAATAAAGTGGTAAAATCTTGGGTTGCCTCCCGAGAAGCGCCTTATTTAACGTCATGGCACGATGCAACTCCTCACTGAAGTTCCATTAGTGAGGTTTGCCTCATTTTCATGAGGCCACCCCTCTTTTGGCTTTGGGTAGAGAGAAGCTACCACTTGGTCCATTTGGGATCTTTGTCATCATTCACACTCATTCTTCTTGTTTCAACACACAAATAAGAAAACAAAACTAAAAATTAATACTAACAAAAGCAAAATTCTATTTCAATAATAATTCTCAGTTAACACCACTACCCGGCAGTTGCGCTATTTTGATGGTTGTGTAATCAAGACAAAACTTCTGATGCAAGTGTCTACGATCGTACAATAGTTTAGTAACCCAACCAAGGGTTGGGATTGTTCCCAAGGGAGTGGTTTTGATAATTAAAAGAAAAATAAAATTTAGTTCTAACTAGTCATAGCTAAAGACATTAACGATTAAAAACATTGTAAATTAAAGGGGACACAATAGTGTCAATTAACAATGGGGGGTTTTGTCAGAAGTAAGTAAAAATAGCAAAAAAACAAGGATTTCTATGAAATGAGAGGGGATCCTTGGGATGTGACGGGAATATGGGTTAAGCTAGATTATTGGGTACATGCTTTCGATAGAAGATTCGCAGAATAATTGTGACTAGGCTAAACTTTAAGGGGGATAAGCTCTCTCTCGAGTAACTTATACCCCGTTTCAAATGCGTTCCTCTCGGACACCCACTTGCCACATGAAGACCAACCTATGCCTTAAACCACTCGCTCTCTCGAGCTGAGTGTGTGGGAATGAGACTAGGATGCACTCTCTCAAGCTGAACCTCATGTCGACCCACTACCACAGGTCATCAATTTAGTAGTTTTAGTTTTACGACCTCTCTCTCGAGCAAGCCGAAAATAAATAAATAAACTTGTATTTGCAACTACAAGTTCATTAAATTCATCTACAACTACTAAACGAAATCACAATTACAGTATGATTAAACTATCAACAAGCAAGACCCAACAATTATCTTAACCCATATTTGCTAAATCACACCCCAAGAATTGGAGGTTTTAGCCACACAAATATAAGAGATAGAAATTTATACCAAATTGATCTCGTGTTCAACTGAGTATGAAGATTTAAGTCTTGATACATGCCAAAATTGAAGATTCAAAGAGACCCAAATCCAAATCTTGAAGATGAAACTCTTTGGATCTTCAAGTCATCAAAACCCTCTCAAACTTAGAGCAAAATATCAAAAAGTACTATTATATATGAAAATTATAATAATTGTTTGAGTCTTAAAACTATAACTCTAACTAATATTTATCATTTTAACAAATTTGTGTTGCAACGGATCATTCGACGTTGTTAGTCGCAATCGCCGATCAACTCGACGATGCGCCCTTTGGTGTAGTTCATCGCCATCTTGCACCAACCTTCATCATCGTCATGCTCGGATTCATTGAGTGACATGGTACTGCTTCGCATAACTTCTCGATGATGCGTCGACTGCTCCTTTTTTCCGTCGAGTTGATCCTTTCCTTCAGGGCTCAACACACTGGAACAAAAGGTGAAGTAAGACCCATCAGCGACTCACCAAGTGGACTCAGTGATCCTCAGGCCTTTATTTCTTTATTTTTTTTAGCCTTTTCGTTCCTTTTTGCCACGTAGTGTCCATGCTTTCCTTCAAACTTTAAAATCCTATAACCTAAGGGTTTTCATCAGATATTTAGATAAAATAAGCATTTAAGGACACAATTTCTATTAAATTATAACCCTAAATGAGTCCAATTTATGGACTCATCACCTGGACAAATGGCCAAGAACCACCAACGTCTATTCCTGGTTTTCCTGAGATCACTAGTATCCGATCTTCATCTTCTTAGGTCTCGATATCAAATCCTTTCTTCCCTCCAAGGTATGGTCCATTTGATAATTGTGGGGCCATACCATCAACAACATGCCCTCAAGGCATGCCATTCAGGAATAATCCCACAGTCATGATAGTTGCCCCGGTCTATACTCTCCCATAACCAACTGTGATGCAAAGAACAACTCAAGAGGGACAGTTCATCACCCATCCATAGCAGTACTATACTCCTGGGATAATATTCGGGGGCCCTAAATATGTACAATTTGGCTCCCATATTGATGTTGAAAGGCCCACTCAAGGCTTGGAGCAAGAGAAAATGTTGAAAAAAATGAAAAGCATCGAGCAACACATGAAAAGTATGCAAGGGCTAGGAGGGAAAAAAAGTGTCACGTTCAAAGACTTATGTATGTTCCCAAATGTCTACCTGCCACCTGGATTCAAATCCCTAAGTTTGATAAGTATGACGGGCATGGTGATCCCATAGCTCACCTCAAGAGATATTGCAATCAACTTAGGGGTGCAGGGGGTAGAGAGGAACTGCTCATGGCTTACTTTGGTGAGAGCTTGACTGGTGTTGCCTCATAATGGTTTATAGACGAAGAGATCTCCCACTGGCACATCTGGGATGATATGGCACAAGATTTTGTTAGAGAATTTCAGTACAATGTCGACATTATGCCAAATCGCAATACACTCTCCAATATGAGAAAGAAGCCAAATGAAAGCTTCAGAGAATATACTATCAAATGGAGGGAACAAGCATCCTGGGTCAAACCACCATTAAAGGAACAAGAATTGGTTTACATATTCATAAAGGCTCAAGATCCCGATTACTTCCACCACCTGATAGCCGCAATGGGAAGACCATTTCACACAACAATTAAAATTGGAGAAATGGTCGAAAGTGGTCTCAAAACAGGAAGGATCGTGAAGCAGGCAGCAATCAAAGCTACCATACAGGCCATTCAGGGTGGTTCAGGCAGTTATGGAAATCATAAAAGGAAAGAGGAAGTTTCTTCTCTAGTGTTAGGGTCAAAGGGTGCTCAAAGGAATTCTAATTGTCCTTACCCACTAGTTCAGGGACAATCAACCTATCCCCAGCATTACTATCCTTATGTCCCTCAATATCCAATATCTCCATACACGGTCTTCAATGCTCAGTCATAAGTGCATTCTCCCAATCTCCTACATTTTTGGGCCCCAACTCAAGGAAACCTTCACGCACAATGACCACACTATCAGGTCCCTTAAAACCCTCCTCCTACGCAAAATTATGCTTAAGTTTAGGTACAAAAAATGAAGTTCACTCCATTGGGATGGTCATCCAACAACTTGTTTCAAAAGTTAAGGAAGATAGGAATGATTGAGTCTATCCCACCACATCGTTTGAATCCAACTGCTCCAAGTTTCTAGGCCAATGAAAGATGTGAGTATCATTCAGTGGCCCAGGACACAACACTGATAATTTTTGGACCTTGAAGGGAGCAATAGAGAAACTAATTGATCATGGAGTGGTCGTTGTGACAGATGATCAAAACACTTCCAATGTAACTATTAACCCACTTCCAGCTCAAAACAATTTACTGGGTATGATCTGCGATGATCAGGAGTATGAACTTCTTTGCAAAATGGGAAAGATGTTTAGGAAGATCGGAGAGGAAGACATGTCGTTAGAGAGTTCAGAACCAGTTGCATCTTTGAGTGTGGAACATGTCAATCTTGATACAAAAGTTTTGTGTGTCTCGGGGTTTTTGAAGGGGATTGAAAGTCGAGCGGGTATGCCAAAGTTGTATGTATCAAAAAAATTTCATTAACACAACAGGATCAAAGTTGCTTGGTAAAGTTGAAAGAACCTATCTTTGTTAAGCCCATCCAGCAGTTTTCGCTAACTGATTCAAAGGTTGTTTCTTGGAACCATAACAAAATTGATGTGGTTTACTGAGGAAAGGATATTGTTGAAGAGGTTGATAAAGTAGGAGGGCTGACACGCTCCGGGAGATGTTATTCTCTAGAAGAATTAGGAAAAAGGAAGATGGCTCAAAATGTCCAAGTACCACTGAAGAAAGAAGTTACACAGGAAGAAGCAGAAGAGTTTTTAAAAAAGATTAAGGTTTCAGATTACTCAATTGTGGAACAATTGAAGAAAACCCCTGCACAGATTTCACTGTTGTCTCTACTCGTGCACTGTGAAGAACATCGTCATATGTTGAATAAGATTTTCAATGAAGCACATGTATTGAAGGAGACCACAGTAAATCAGTTAGAGAAATTGGCCAAGCGCATCTTTGAGTTGAACACCATCACTTTCACTGATGATGAGTTGCCCACGGAGGGAGCTAGACATAACAGAGCTTTGCTTCTTATAGTGAAATATGAAGGGTACTATGTAAAGAGGGTCATGATAGATGGGGGATCAGGGGTAGAAATATGTCCTCTCTCTACGTTGCAAAGATTGAAAATTTACCCTGACAGAATTCACCCAGCAATGTATTTGTTCGAGCTTATAACGGCTCAAGACAGGATACCATTGGTGAAATCAAGTTAAACATGACAATTGAACCAGTAGAGTCTATGATTGTGTTCCAAGTAATGGACATGGACACATCATATAATTTTCTATTGGGAAGTCCATGGATTATCATGGCTCGGGTAGTCACATCAACTCTATATCAAGTTGGTAAGTTTGAATACGACTATCAGGAAATCATTGTGCATGGGGAAGATGATTTACCTATTTACAAACATCCATACATTCCGTACATTGAGGAAAAAGAAAGATATGATTCCGTTGTTTACCAGTCTTTTGAGGCTGTATCAATCGATTGCTTTAAAGAAGGAGACCCCATCATCCAACCATGTCTATCTTCTTCTTCTTCAATGGTAGCAACGATAATTCTCAAATATGGATATCAACCTGGTAAAGGTTTGGGACTATGTTTGCAAGGAATCGTGGATACCATTACTCTTTTAGGAAACTAAGGCACCTCTGGCCTCGGATACAAACAAACCAAGAGAAATGGAGATAAGGCTAATAACTATAAAAGGATTGATTGTGTTCTGCCACAACTGATTCCCCATATTTCTCATTCCTTTATCAACCCTCAAGGTCCAGAAATGGAAACTTCCTTTACTCATGAATACATTGAAGAAGTTATTAAGGATCTCAGACAGTTGTTTTATGAAGTAAACATGGTCCAAGTTGTTGAAGGTACAAGTTATGCCGATGTGCAGCTCGTGGGCTTGGGTGTTGAGCTAAACAATTGGGAAGCCACTCCTTTCCCCATAAGAAAGGAGTCTTGATAGTTTGTTTTGCTACTCTTTTGTATTTTGTTGTTGTCAAAGTTGTGATCCAAATATTTGAAAATGTATTGTATTTGTGTCAAACCTTCTATCCTTTTTTCCATTTCAATGAAATGAAATTCCAATTTCATAGTAAATCTTTGTCTTTTCCCCTCCCCTAATTCTTATTCTCCATTTTTTCAGTTATGTATATGTCGGCTTTGATAACATGACATGCATGCGGAATTCACTCCCAGATCTCAAAGAGTTGTTTATTCTTGAATCACCGAGTCAAGAGGTTCAATATGGTGAAGGAAAGGCTTTTAGGGAAATTAATAGGGAGCTAGAATAGTTTGAGCAAAAACCTAAGCCTAATCTTAGTGAAACCGAGGCGATCAATTTGGGAAGTGTTGAGGAAGTTAAAGAAATAAAAATAAGCCTTCATGTCAAGCAGGAAATTAGGGTTACCATAATACATCTTTTGTTTGAATACAAAGATGTGTTTGCCTGGTCCTATGACCACATGCCAGGTTTGAGTGTCAATTTAGTGGTTCATAAGTTGCCCACTCATCCTGATTTTCCACCCGTCCAATAGAAAAGAAGAAATTTCAAACCGAACGTGAGTAATAAAATCAAGGAAGAAATCATGAAACAACTACATGCAACTGTGATCCAAGCCATTTGTTACACTACTTGGTAGGAAAATAATGTTCTTATTCCAAAAAAGGATGGAAAGATAATAGTTTGTGTTGACTTTCGTGAGTTGAACAAAGCTAGTCCAAAAGACAACTTTCCTTTGCTCAATATCCACATTCTAGTTGATAATTGTACCAAACACAAAATTCAATCTTCTGTGGATTGTTATGCAGGGTATCATCAAATCTTAATGGATGAAAAGGACGTTGAGAAAACTGCTTTCACCACTCCATGGGGGACTTATTGCTACAGAGTCATGTCATTCGGTCTTAAAAATGCTGGGTCAACTTACATGAGGGCTATGACCAGCATGTTTCATGATATGATGCATAAATAAATTGAAATATATGTCGATGACGTAATCATCAAGTCTAAAACTCAAGCTGACCATGTGCAAGATCTGAGAAAATTCCTTGAAAGAGTGCGAAGATAAGATCTGGAGCTTAATCCAGCAAAATGTGCATTTGGAGTTCCGTCAGGAAAACTTCTGGGTTTTATTGTCAGTAGAAGGGGAATCGAATTGGATCCTTCCAAAATAAAATCCATTCGAGATTTGCCACCCCTGAAAAATAAGACCGAAGTCATGAGTCTACTTGGGAGATTGAACTAATCAGCTGGTTTATTGCTCAACTAGCAACCACTTGTGAGCCCATTTTAACAGTTTTAAAAAAGATGTTTCTTTCAGATGGACGGAGGATTGTCAACAAGCTTTTGAAAAAATCAAGGAGTATTTGTCCAACACTCCTGTATTGGTCCCGCCTGAACCTGATAAGCCTCTCTTTCTATATCTTTCAGTGACATATAATTCCTTTGGGTGTGTTCTCGGTCAACACGATTCCATAGGCAGGAAGGATCAAGCTATGTACTACTTGAGCAATAAATTCACTAGTTATGAGGTCAAGTACACCCTCTTGGAAAGGACATGTTGTGCCCTGATTTGGGTACCTCAAAAGTTAAGGCATTACCTTTTGTCCTACAAACCTTACCTCATATCTAGAATGGATCCTTTGAAGTACATTATTCAGAAGCCAATGTCTACTCGACGACTCGCGAAATGGCATATTATGCTCACTGAATTTGACATTATATATGTCACTCGAACAAAAATGAAAGCCCAATCTTTGGCAGACCACTTGGCAGAGAATCCAATCGATGGCGACTACGAACCATTGGATACATATTTTCTAGATGAAGAGATTAACACAATTGAAGAAGTAGGTTCAGATGGAAATCAGGCCTGACAATTGTACTTTGATGGAGTAATCAACACAAAAGGCACAAGGATTAGGGCAATTCTCATATCGCCCACAGGGCAGCATCAACCTGCAACAACTTGACTTCGTTTCTTCTGTACAAATAACAGAACAGATTATGAAACTTGCATCATGGGTCTAAATAAGGCAATATATTTTGGTGTGCAGGAATTGATTATGTTGGGAGATTCTGATTTGCTTATTCGGCAAGCTCAAGGCGAATGGAAAACTCGAGACCTCAAGCATCTTCCATACAAACAATGTGTGGAAGATCTTAGCAAAAGGTTCAGGTCCATCGAGTTTAGATACATCCCCAGGTTTCATAATGAATTGACAAATGCCTTGGCTACTTTGGCCTTAATGCTTCCATATCCTGGAAACACTTACATCACTCCCTTGGAGATTTAAGTTCAGGACCAACATGGCTATTGTAATACAATGGAAGCAGAACCATATGGTGAACCATGGTACCTAAACATCAAGCAATTTTTTAAGATAGGGAGATGTCCTGAGCATGCCAATGGAAGCCAAAAAAGAACTATTAGACGTATGCCTAGTGGTTTCTTTTTGAGCAGGGAAATTTTATGTAAACGAATCTCGGATCTGAACTTGTTGAGATGTGTGGATACTAAAGAAGCCGAGAAGATCATGAATGAAGTACATGCTGGGGTATGTGGACCACACATGAATGGATATGCCCTTCCGAAAAAATACTCTGAGGAGGATATCACTGGCTTACCATGGAACGGGATTGCTTTCACTTTGGGAAAAACTGTCATAAGTGTCAAATTCATGGTAATCTCATTCATTCACCTCCTTCAGAGTTGCACCCCATGGCCTCTCCTTGGCCCTTTGTTGCATAGGGAATGGATGTCATCAAACAAATTGATCCAAAAGCTTCTAATGGACATCAATTCATTTTGGTCGCAATTTATTACTTTACCAAATGGATGGAGGCAATCACTTTCAAGGCAGTCACTAAGAAGGCAGTCGTAGATTTTGTCCATTCAAACATCATTTGTCATTTTGGTATCCCAAGAATTATCATCACAGATAACGCTGCAAACTTTAATAGCAATTTGATGAATGAGGTATGTGAGCAGTTCAAAATTATGCATCACAATTCTACTCCATACCGACCAAAAACAAACAGAGTTGTGGAGGCTGCCAACCAGAATATCAAAAAGATTCTCAGGAGGATGGTTCAAGGCACCAGACAATGGCATGAGAAGCTGCCTTTTGCACTTTTAGGATATCGCACAACAGTGTGCACCTCGATTGGTGCAACTCTTTCTTTGCTGGTGTATGGGACTACGGTTGTGATACCAACGAAAGTCGAAATTCCATCTCTTCGAATTATTGTCGAGGCTGAAATTGAAAATACTAAATGAGTCAAAACTCGACTAGAGCAACTCACATTAATAGATAGAAACGATTGACGACCGTCTATTTTGGTCAGCTTTATCAGCAAAGGATAGCTTGTGCATACAACAAAAAGGTGCACCCAAGACACTTTGAAGTAAGTCAATTGGTCTTAAAACGTATTCTCCCTCACCAAGAAGAAGCCAAGGGAAAGTTTGCCTCAAATTGGCAAGGTCCATATCTTATCAATGAAGTGTTGTCCAAAGGAGCCTTGCACCTTACTGATGTGGAGGGAAAAATCACAAACATAATTGTTAATGCGGACGCAGTCAAAATATACTACATCTAATGTGTTCTAAGATACTGTGACAAGTTTATGGTTGGTAGAACAAAGGCACCTCTTTTTTTAACAAAAAAAAAAAACAAAATCCTCTCTTTGAAATTTGAACTACGTTTGACCTGATTCCGAAAGAATACGTACGCAACCCTTCGGAGTTCGGTCATACCATAAAAATAAATCAATATTCCAGTATTCATATGAAACTGGCATTTTTTTTATTTTTTCTTTCTATTTTTGATAGAATAATGTCAAATTGTAATTCAGTTTATGATTCTACTCTAGCAACCGACATTTTGACCAACTCTAAGAATGATAAATTCAATGTATCCTGCACGGACAATTGATCATCAGAGACAACATTGTTGAGTAATAAAAAAAGAAAAAAAAGAGTCTCATTGGTGAAAACCTTTATAGGCACCATAAGAGGACAATAGAGAATATCTTAACGGTGAAAACCCTTGCGGGCAGCTTAAGATAAAAGGAGAGAACATCATGAAAATGACTAATTGGAAGAAATCTGCAAAGATCACCATTTCTTGACACCTCTGCATAAGGATAAGTAGATCAATTTTAAATTAATAATGGTTAAGATCTTGACAAGTAGACAAACCAAACGGATCACGGGTCAAGTCCAAAGTGCATGTCATGGTTCACTCAAAGTTGACATATTCCTCCAGATAAGTTCTCTTTCTCATTTTCTTCAGAGGGGAATGCCCTTCCTTAAGTTTATAGTCTTTCTTGATCCAATCTTTCACACACTTAAGTCTGATATTTTTCTAGTCGCATTTCAACTCACATTTCTTCAATGAAGGACTAAAAATGCATCAGATCTTTATTGAAAACTTGTGAAGGAACACGATATAGTGTAACGACCATGTTCCGTCGTTATAGAAATGCAAACGAGGAAAAATTGGGGCCGGAAAAACTTTTTCATAATATTTGTATTTTTCCAACCTTGTCCAGATTTGGATGAAATCGGAGTCCTTGAGGTGTGGGGAAATCTGGTAACAATCGGGTGAGCTGTTTTTGGTTTTCAGTACAGTAGTTGCTAGATAACTTGTTTATGAATCCTTATGACTTTACAGAATTGAATTTGTGTAAGTAGATCTCCGAAAATCGATCTTAGCGTGAAGGGTAATTTCTGAGTGTAGTGGGATAAAGGTGCGTTGTGAAATGGAGCATTGTGTCTCGAAATTATTGCTCTGGTGGGCGTCTTTGCTGCTCTAGCGGGTTGGTGGCCGCTGTGGCGGGTGCGACAAGACTTAAAATCAAAAATAAAATATGAAGAGGTCACTGGTTCAAAGGTGCCGCTCTGGCGGGACTTTATGCCACTCTGGCCCCGCCGCTACAGCGGCATGAGGGTCGCTATGGTGGGCCAAACACGACATAATGTCGTTAATAAACCCCTAAATGACCTTATTTGACATTTTTCAACTTTTAGATCTAAGGAACGACCCCCAAGCGATTTCTACCCATTTTTCACCATTCTTGAGGCTAAAGGTAAGCTTTTCACTCCTCGAATTCAATTTTCAATCCGTAGAATGTAATTGAAAGGGTGACTATTAAGAGGGGAAGGTTTTGATATAGATTATATGGTGGAAACAACCCTAGTTTGGATGATTGGGATCATGGGTTTGATCTAGGGTTCCTAGAATTATTATAATTTCAAGTAATTAGCAATGTATTGTTGATTCTCGTGTTATTGTGCTTGTTTGTAGACGACGAACAAGCGGAACGAATTCGGAAAGGGAAGAATCAAGTTTCTTAGGGTTTCAAGCTTGTTTTGAGGTAGGTGATGGTTTTGATTGTATGATTGTGTAGTGTATGCTTGTTCTTGCTTCATTATGATATGTGTATCTGTATGAATTTTGCAATGTTGATCAAACTTGTTGTAAATGAGATAGATAATTGATGAATGCCATGAAATCATGACTTATTTGTTTGATCTTGATGATGAACTTGTGATTGTAATTGTGGTGTGTGAATAAGATCGGTTGCCACGTTCTGGCATAACTATTGGATAAGTTGCCACGTTTCAGCATAATTATGGGAACGGTTCCCACGTTTCGATATATATGGGATCGGATTGCTACATTTCGGTAAGCTAATTTTTTGGGTTTGGGTTCCGTGAGAGGACCAATGATGTGCTATAACATGTGAAGTTGTTGGTTGTTGATAATGTTGTATATATTGATATATTATGCATCTGATTATAATGTTGTTTGACTAATTTATGTTGCACTAGTAGGATAGCCATGTGATCATACCAGTACACTGTGGTTGTGTACTGATTCTGCACTTGCTCTTAGTTTTGTTGAGTATAGGGCATCTTCACACGACTATTGATAGACCTCGCTTAGAAGATCAGTGATCGTCGCTTCGAATTCAAGAGTGAGGCAATTCTTCCGGGCTGCCATGGGATTCTCTTTCGTTTATGTCCATCATTTCTGGACTTAGATATTTGTTCTAGTTAGTTAGTTAGTTCATTAGTTGAGGTTGTATCCCTTCTTGTTTAGACATGGATCTTTTGTTTAGATGTTTTGGTACATTGACTTTCAGGTTCTAGGTATTAAATTTCCGCATTTGTTAGCTAATTAACTTGCTTCCGTAACTTAATTTCCTTAGTATTGTTTTAGTTGCATAGTTTGGTTGTAGTAGTGGTTCTCCTACCGAATAGTTAGTGTGGGTGCCAATCACGACGGTCTGGGTCGTGACATATAGTCTCTCAAGTCATGAAAAAAAATTCTAAAGGAAAATTCATTCTTTGGGACATCAGTCGCACCATGATATTTGGTAGTACCAAAGATCAAAGCCCTTGAATTAACAAAGAGGAAGCTTCAAAGGTTGTTCAACCAAGGATTTGGAGTAGAGTTGGAAATATTGGTAAGGAGTATGGTCAAGTCATCAGATCATCAAGGCCACAAACTAACCACTACTTTAAACTAACAATTTTCTCTTTCTTTTGCTCAACACAGGAACAAAAGAAAATGCGGGATTATACGTCCTAGTTAAAGATTCTCATAGCTTTCTTTTCCTAAAAAGAAACACATACTATTCGGGTTCTTCATTTTGTGATCTTGAGTTTTGAGTTTCAACTCTCAACTCAAGTTAAAACATGCACCTGAGAATGATCCACAAGCCGCCAAGAGAGCATCAAGATCAATTTCAGAGATAACGCACAGAGAAAGTCGAAGATCATGACAAGACCCTAAGAAAAAACATCAAGTAGGGATCTTATAACTCTTATATTGTAGAGAAACGGAGTTCTCCAACTCTTTCCTTTATGTAACTATAGACAGTAGATGATGGCAAGCAATAAGAAGCAATCGTTTGACCACAATTTTCGATAGTTTTGGCTATCAAAGTTTCTCGAACTACACTGACCTGATTTCCTTTTAATCAAGGATATATAGGCAACCTATGAAGCAAGGTTGGGTCATCTTTTTCAAAATGGCTTCAACAGAATTTGAATCAGTAAAAAATTAGCCACTTCGTTCACTTTCTTTGCTCGAAAACTCTTCATGTTTCCAAGCAAAGAGGGGCATGATGTGAACACCTAATTTTTGATGTGTTTATTTTACTCCTACAATACAGAGTAAGGTATTGTCTTATATTCTTATTTTGTATTTTTATATTTTGGGGTGATTGTCTTTGTTTGTTTTGTTTTTTTTAATTGGCCCAAATGACCCAATGTTGATTGAATTGGGCTGATTTAGACCCAATT